>JAYEVI010000490.1:0-209157 GCA_036346575.1 Dendrocalamus sinicus | reverse complement strand
GCATTTTATGCTTTCTTATGTAATGCCTTTTGAATGTGATGTGTATCATTGCACTTGGGACTTTAGAGGAATGACTTATTGACTTTGACACTAGCTCGGAGGCTGAAAATGGATAATTGATGAGATAAGCTCGTCCACGAAGACTGCGAGAATTTGTGCATTCACTCTCTTACGTTATGCGTAGAAAATTGTACCACACGTCATTACGCCAAGTTAAAGTATTAGCCTAATATGTATATGTCGTAATGGCCTAGCGAGTCATCAGCGGCTCGGTGGCGGTAGCTCAACGGCGGACCGTTTTGTCTGATCAGCGAGCAAAGCGGCTGTTTTGTCTAGTCAGGCAAAAGGCGACCTCTTTTGTCATGTCCTTGAGCAAAGTGGCCCTTTTTGTGAGTCACCTCAAAGGCGGCATGTTTGTCTCCTCACTTGAGCATGGTGTGGGGTCAAGATTTGTGTTGTCTGTGGTCTTTGTGCGTGAGGCTACCCCATGACCTATAAAGCGGAGCCATCCCTCACATACTCCCCTGGCCATGTTATCAGTCACCTCGAGTAAGTTGTTCTGTCTGTGTAGTTTTATTTCGTGCTCATCCCCAAGACTAGGCAATGAGTCATTTCGGCCGCGTCTTCATAGGCACCGGTGATGTGCCCAAATTGCAACAGTGATTAGGCGTAGGACATCACAGACGGCCAAGAATCGGGCGACACTACTACAAGTGCCCCAATCACTCGGTGAGTCATATTTTTAGGGTTCATTCAAATCGTGGTGGTATGTTTAAAAATCTTCTTGTCATGGAATCGCGGGAAGCTCATGGTGGTTGCCGATTGCAGGTGTGGGAGGATGAAATGGGAAATAGGAATGGCGGTGTTCGCAGTGAGAGAGTTGTCGTGGGGTTTGCGACCAGTCGGGATGCACGACATCGTTTCGACAGACTAGAGTGGAAGATAAATTTAATGTTGTGTGCTATTTTGTTTCTTGTTTTTATTGTTATCCTCAAGTTGTAGTCTTGGAGGTTATCCTCGTGTATGTTCGCAATGTTTTATGCTATATTGTCGTCAAGCTCTTTTGGTAATGTTTTATGTATGCGGTTGTGTTGTATTTTAGTTCTTGTGTTCGTTGGTGTGTTGGTGGTTGTACTACTTGCTACATGTCATGTGCGTGAAATGTATGAGTTGTTCGTGTTGTCTTTGCCTAATGCCTTCTCCTCGTATATGTTGGTAATTTTTGATGGAATTTTTGTCGGATACTCCCTTTTTATTTGATATATACATTGGTAAGTGATATTTTTATGTTACTAAAATTAGTGTACCAAGAGTATGTTAATATTGTTAAATGACTTGCTATCTGAATCATTGAATGCGAACACACGAGATAATAACCTTATGTGAATAGAAATAAACTTCATAACATCTCTGCGTACAATTTTATTACATGCATAACATATAGCATGATATCGACTAACCCACCCTATGCTCGTAACATTTTGTCTCTGGGTGTAGCGTGGTTGTTTCCCCTTTTATGTCGCGCCTTGAAGATGGCTCATTGCATCCTTTGTCTGTCATTCTTGGTCTTGAGAGCTGCCTCCCGAGCTTGAAGCTCTTCCTCCTGGCGCTTGATGGCTTCTTCCGCGTGGACTTGCATGCTCCCGCCTCCTTTGCGGCTCATCCTCCTTGCCCTTGGTGGTTTGGTCCACCCTCACGCGGCGCTCTTGCTCACGCGCCGGTGTCGTTCCACCTCGCGAGCACGAGTCATCTTGACAAAGTATTGTCCTTTGTTTTCCACCTCCTTTGCTGGTTATGTGGCCATGTCGGCGACACCGATCCACCCATTCGATGAACACTGCAAGCCTATGTGTGGCATGGTAGATGTCATGGATGAAGTTGAATAGCGACAACGAGAAACAAATGATTTAGTTGTCGTCGTTACCATGAAATCGTCATCGAGTTTGGACACTTGAAGAACCTACGGTAGTATTGGCTCGCTCTTCTTGATCCGTCCGGACTCCCAACATCGTCCTAAAGCCGCATGGCACCGGGCGCTCATGCCACTCGGCACTCCAAATGGGTCGGACCTCGGGGAAGACATTGTTGTGTAGTAGTATTGTGAAGGCTTGAGGAGGAGATGTGGTATGGAAGACATAGGAGGCCTTTATGTAGCGGGTTATGCAGTGCGATGCGCATAGTCCATGGAAATGTCCCTATGTAGGCTTTTGAGCTGTATCTGTATTTATGAAACAACAAGGAAAGGTGACATGAAAACTCCTTTGGAAAGGATACATGCCTATGGCGTGAACACTCACTTTGTAAAGGCTCTGACCCTACGCACCTATTTTGTTGGTTTACGTAGCGATAGGCTTTTGAGTAGCAATAAATGTTCCTATGTAGGCTTTTGAGTAGCAATAAATGTTCGTATGAAGGCTTTTCAGATCGTAGTCTTTATGTAGCGGTTTAGTGGCATGTATTGTCATCTAAGCGAGCAAAGCTGCCCCGATTGTCATATCCTGCGTAAAGGCGGCATGTGTTGTCATCTCAGAGTAAAGTGGCGCTTTTGTCTTGTCTCAGGCAAGCGGCCATCTTTTGTTCGCCATTCGATATAAATTGCAGGTAGAGGTCCCATGAAGTTGTAGCGAGAAACCACAGTAAATCGAACAAAGAACATACCATGGCGGAAGAAGAGGGCGATCGGATATGGGTCACGAAGAAGACCTTCCCTTGGAAAGGAGGAGATGTTCGGACCACGATGCAGCTTGCTACCAAGCGTGCGCAACAGCGTGGCGAAATCACGAACACAATGAGTGCGTGGTCGATGCGAGTCTGGAAGGGCGAGCGATGGCGAGCGCCGTTTCTTCGATGCCACGCTCAGGTACAAATTACTAATAGTACATTTTTGTTGCTTATGGACCCTCCATGTTTCTTGTCATTTTCGCGGATGGCGAAATCGACTTCTCCATTGGATCGACCCTCCTCATGAGCGGTATATTGGCCGTTATGTGGGTACTATGGGACGAATAATGGACTTGGAGTACGAATGGAGACTCTCAATGAGGGAGAACAATGAGCTCAGCCAGCGGATGCAGAGGAAGCGAGGAGGTTGTCAACATAGGAAGCTCTTATGATCCCACATGTTGCTGCGCGAATCCAGAGCTGCATATGTGTGCCACTACCACGATGGCCAGCCGTCAGTCGGCCCCCTCGTGATTCTCCATGTGGGTGCCACGAGGCTCGTTTGGCATGTAGGCCACGAGTGCGGAATGTGTTGATCTTTGTGCGGTGGGGCTGTTGTGTTGATGTTTTGGGTGTAGAACTTTCCATAATTTGTGTCTGTATGTACAATGTATGTGTTGTTTCGTGTTGTAAGTGCATAGCGCCTTCATTTTACTGACCTTCATATTACGTGCCCTCTTTCCATAACGATGTAATGTGCAGCGTTGTTAAGCATGTGATGAATTGGTTGTTTGTGTATGTGCGTGGAGTTGTTATCACAAGGCAAAAAAATTGTCGTCAAGCTATGTCTTCTCCAGCTACCAGTGTTGTCATCTCTCGGTTGGTTGTATGTCGTACTAAATCAAAGAACTTAGAGCAACTCTTTATCTTGAAACCATCTTTGAACATCAAACCATCAAGCAATTGAAAAACATCACAAATATTACAAAAGCACAATTTAAAAATTCATTCATCATCTCGTAAATGCCAGCGCTAAATGCACGTATATATGATCCTCGAGAATGTGAACCTACTAGGGGGCGGGGTGCATCGCGAAGATAAATGCTGCGAGGGGTGTGGTAGGCGGCGGTGGGTACAACTCGTGGAGCGATTCACGACGGTGGTCATAAAGCATAGAGCTCACCCAATCGGAGGAGGTGCCTACGTCACCTTAGATGGTACAACTGAATTAGACAATGGAAAGTGCGAAAATTGTTCATAATGAAATACACGTTTAGTGCATGGAGGTATATGTGTTGGTGAAATGAGGATGTCGGCGAAGTCCCCATGTACTCGTGCGATGTCATGCCTTGATAGGTCGGCACAACCCACCTATCCGGGTCATATAGGTTGGTGCACTTTGTCGTGAGATCTGAGGGCATCCGCCCCTCTGGTTGGTCGTCGGTGAGTGGATGCAGAGTGGGCCGTCGTCTGGAGGCGCGGTCGCTCGTCCGTAAGCCCTCGTGATGGCGATGCGGTTGCGGCGTGCTATCCGTCGCAATTGCTGCGTCGAACATGTGGTTAGACATAAATGGTAAATGAGTGCATGAACAAATAGTTGCGAATGTCGAGCCAGCAGGAGGCGCGCGTGGAGAGCGGCGGCCGTAGCTGCCGACTCTCGGGCGGCCCCTGCAGTTCGTGCGGCGATGTCGACCTCGTGATGACGTCGCCCTCCGTAGCGGCGTGCTATCTGTGCGCAATTCTTTGCAAGGCGAAGATGTGGTTAGACATAAATGTTAATGAGTGCACAAACAAATAGTTGGCAATTGTCGAACGGCCGGGCGGCGCGTGGAGGCGAGGATGGCCTATCTTGATCTGGTCTTGCGGAGCGGAGGAGGTGGTGGTCCTGCCCGTCCGCCACGCGTGTAGCAACAACGTCATCTCGGCGACCACAACTCAAGCCGTATCGTACCCTTTCCATTTCGATCTGCGCGCCATAGCCTACCAAGATTCGTTATTGGACTTCCTATGCGTATAGCCTCATTAGCCTCGATGTCGATCGATGTATCCGGTCCACTGCGATGAAACAAGCGATCGAGTTCAAATGTAATCTGCATTGCGTAATGACCGGTACTCTCGTGCGCCTAAATCGACGTCGCGCTAGATGGCGGTGCGGACCTTCTGTATAGCGCCCGTGACGCGCATGAGGTGGAGGTGTGGGAGCTCCTGTAGTAAGCCTACGGCGTGCGTGCGTGCGTACCGATCAGAGTATGCCATGCATGCGCGAAGTGCGTCGAGTCGTGCGGTGCGTGTCTCATCCACAACCATCGTATGCGCATGGTGGACCACATGTCTGTCACGTCCATTGTGTGGCTCTCCGATCTTGATGCTCGCCCTCTCCTCGATTGCTGCAAGTCCATTGAGACATTACACAATCGGACACTAATGCATTAATTAAATTTGGGGTGTCTTGACATCAGGTGGAACTCCTCGCATGAAAGCGTCTGCCATGGGAGGGACATCTTTGATACGGCCGGCATCTCATGACTCGGTGTGGTGCATGCGGCTCGGCGCGATCTTGCGAACACCAAGTGGCGGTCGTCATCGGTACCTCGATCTCGCTCGCCTTGCGTATGACAACGGTGAGGCGTGTTGCAGTGCTCATGGAGACCATGGCCACGATCTCGTCGCCAAGCGCAAGCTCGAACCTCGGTGGAAATCCAGTGCATGCGTCTCGGTCTCTCCCAGCCCACCTCAGCGACCATGCGTCCAACGTGTACCCATTGTGGGCGCATCTGTGAAGTCGTCACCACCATACAAGCTGCGGGATGAGGTCATAAGGGTGCACCACGGCGACCAAAGTCGGGCACGCCAGCGGAAGTGTTCCCATGACCACAGGCGAAGGAGAAGGTAGCGGCGGCTAGGATCGGCTCGTGGCGCGATGCGTGCGGGCGTCACACAAGCCTCGGTATGTGGAGCTAATGCTGATCCCGGCTATCGTTGTGGGCTGCGACGGCGCGACCATCGCCAGGAGACTCAGCTAGCGGTATGTAGCTAGGTGCGCGGAGTCTCGATCGTGCTAGGAAAAAGCGTGCCGAGCAGATATAGCGGTATGCAGCGAAGTGCGTCCGCCGCGACCTCATCTGCGTCTGCGGGGCGGTCATGGCGGCGAAGCCATCCATGTGCACCCGGTGCGTTGTCTCGGATCGCATGGCCGAGCCGGTGACCAGACGGACCTTCAATCTGCGCGCCGGGGTGGCACCAAGCGGCACCACGGAGGAGTAGACGTAATCATCGTGGCGTCTGCGGCGTAACCGTCATCTCCCCACCGGAAGTGGAAGGTGTGAGTCTCGGCCTCCATCGATCAACGGCGACAACGATGGCGCATCGTCTTTGGAACCCATGCGGTAGATCCAACATGCGGGCAATGGGCGTGAGGCCGGTGTCCGCGATGAGTGGGATATCACAGGGTCGAGGCCCGTTCTCTCGGGGGCCCCTGGGAGCGAAGCAAGGAGGCCTGTGCGGTGCGACAACCACACATGGCATCGGTGGTGCTCGTCCCAGCAGAGCTCTAGCGGCTCGAGCGCCATGTCACGCCAAAGAAGGATAACAAGTTAGTGTACATTACAACAAAATGTGCAACAAATAACAACATAACTCACAACAAATGTTATAGCGAGGAAGCGTCACGAATGTACAAAAACATACGTAAAATGTACACCAATATGACCCACCGACAAGGAAACATATGGAATGTGCGAAAATATACATAACATGGTAATGTGCAATACATAGCTACACCATCGAGCCAACAATTAGCGTACACCTCTGAATAATACATTACATATGGATTGTGGTTGGTACTACGGGCGTTGCTTGATCTGCGGCTGTTTGAGCACGATTGAGGAGTGGCCAAGGTCTTGCATAGCCTACACTTGAGGCGCCGAGCACGATCCCCTCGGCCCAGCTCTCATCCATGTCGTTGCGGATCAAGCGGCTTTGTCGTCTTCCACGCGAACATGCTTGATCATCGTTGGGCACCACTTTATCTCCAGGCCATAATTCCATGTAGTGCATGTCTACCGTGAGAATGGAACTCTGCACTCCGGGTTGCATACAAATCTTGCATGTCGTAGTACTTGGAGATGTCTTGTGTCGGCCTGGTTCCATCTGAGCGCAAGCGCGTACACATGGGAGCATGGCTTGCGGAAGGAGCTTGTTGCGGTGCAAGATGCTTCATCTGTCGTGCATACACCTTGCGCTCCCCTCTAATTTGACCCATGACATACGCGCTTGAGGCGGACCTCAAACTTCCTCCTTGAGCCATCAATGAGGTTGAGCAATGTGGGTTCGAGCCTTCTCCATCTTCCATCCATGAGGCTGCATGACCTCGAGTATTGCTTGTTTTCCTCAGCGTTAGCCTGCGCCATCACAGCTCTATTCACAAAGTACCCGGCAGTGCGGTTCAGTCTCGGCCACGATTGCCGTGATCGGCGGATCGCGCCCTTCAATACACCATTGTAAACCTCGGACATGTTGGTTGTCATGATCCCATACCTCGCCCGGTGTCGTGCAACAAAGACCACATTTCCAAGTCGGTGCATTGGGTGAACCCATTGTGAGAATACCCAGACTCTTGTGGAGCCCCCTCCACGGCCCTAACTGCTGCATGCACATGCTCGTAGCCTCTGATGTTTGCCTCATGGCGTCGAACTTCATGCAGTTACTGCGCATAGCTTCTTGAACATCTTCGCGAGGTCCTTGCTACGGAACCATACGCGTGGAAGTTCGGCGCAATATACCTCATGCACGGTGTTCTTCACATCGATCCACGGGGCGGGGCTGCGTCCCATCACCAGCGTTAGCATTGCGAACATCAAGCTTGCATTGCGGTCGGAGATAAGGCACGCCGGGCTGTCTTGCACTCGGCATTCTTCAAATTGCAAAGAAACCAAAGCCATATCTGTATTCTCGCTCTCCACAATTGCAAATGCCCTTTAGAATGCTTGGTCATTTGCATCAGTTTCTGCTGCGGTAAGGATAGTGCCCTTGTACTTGCGGATAAGGCGTCCCATCTACAGTTGTAGCGGGCGGCACCACAGAACCCTTGTATCGCTTTGATGGAAGGCCCGAACACTCTGTCGAGAATAAACGATTCGGGCCCTCCGTGGGATGGACCCTCTCACCTTTGTTTATGTAAGTGCACGGGTTTGATTGTGCAATTTGATCCAGCATTCTTGGGACCGGTCGTCGCCTCCTCGTCACGTCCCATACATCACCGTCTTGGCACCTTTAAGCCGCGCCACACCTTCTTGTAGCTCGCCGTAGCCGCCTCGTTCGCTCTGCGCCATCAGAACCGGGGTAATTGACACATCCGCTGGGCGAGTGCGTGACCACCTCGCAACATAGCGTGATGTCATGTTGCGGTGTCTATCTTGGCCCGCAAGCTCATGCTGTGATCTTGCGGCACGTTATCGGAACTCCGTGCCAGCGCCCTTATCACGTTGTGCGCGGACTTTGCCACCACATGACCGTCCACACTTCACAGCGTCGTGTCGGCTTTGACTTGTGGACCCGTCGTCCGGCTTATGTTGGCATGTCTAGCAACTGCTGGGCGGCCACTCTTATTACGGAAGCTTGCCCGAAAGAGTGCGCCCTCGCTGAACCCCATTCTCCCTCCTCACTTGTGGCGAGAACTAGAAGCTGCGCTGCGATGTCGTCGATCTGGGCGACACGTGCGCCTACATCCGTGGTCACAACCACGACCTACCACCCCTCGGTTGCACCTTCGCCATCCTCGTCCTCTCCAGAGCTGCTGTGTCAACCTCCTCATCCTCCTCATTGTCCTCTTCTTCCACGGTCCCAAGATACTCATGGCAGTCAATACTGAGGCGGCCACCACTGTCGTGCACACCTTCGTTGGGTGGAAATCTGCGCCACGCCTCTGTCGTCTTCATCACCCACTTCCTCGCCCACATGTTCTCCGCGAAGGGTCTTCATGACCGCTTGCCACTTCATCTCCACAGTATATCTGAACCAACCATGCACGATGATTACGCCCTCTCCACGAACTTCGACATACACCATTGGCCTCCATATATCGCGCATCGGGTTGCGCCACGACCTCCATGTAGTTCGCCCATGGCGCGTCATTGGTCACCTTGAGTTGACATATCTCCCCCTTCATCATCCACCATTGAGGCATAGGCGCCTCGATCGTAACTTCTTCCTTGCGGTCTCTCGATCGAGCGCTGAGCGGACACACCTCGTAGCTCGGACAAGCTCATGGCGCTCGGGCGGGTGCGGATCACGATCGCTGCGCAATTTGGAGTCCGCCCCTCGGCCCATCACGTCACGAGACCACTCCCATAAACACCATCAATTGTTCAATGCGACCATTGCGTACCTAACATAAGTGCATAATCAACCATTTTAGTACACGACGTGTAACAATCGTATCATGTAATTAGAGTTTCGATTATTATATGTTTTGTATTTCTAAATCTCGATTTATTTGTAACTATTTCACTTTCTAATTGTACCATACATCAAATTAAATATACATATCATTTTCCATCAAATGACCTTCATACTACGGTCATTCACTAAGCATACTAATTATACAAATTGTCTCTAATCTAACTACTACAAATTTACCACCTACAAATGCTCCAACATAAATATTTACTTTTCAACACATGAGGATCCAACATAAATATGCCTAGAGTAGAGTAGAGGTGGTGGCGCATATTATGTTAGAGCAATTGTAGGTGATAACAATAGTAGTAGGATTAAAATAAATTAGAAATAAATTTGGTAGATTAGAAATAATGGAGGTGAAAGATGCAGTAGTGGCCAGAGCAAAAATGCTTGGTATGGTGTGGGAGGGCGGTGAGGGCGTGCGGTAAGTTTGCAAGTGGGGAAGATCTCACGACCAACAAGTGCACTAGCACGGACAAGATCTTCCCCACTTGCAGACTGCTGCGGTCCTCACTGCTCCTCCCACACCATACACTTACTTTCCGATTACACTGTGCCTTTCACCTCCGTATTCTAATCTGCAAATTTATTCTAATTTATTTAATCCTACTACTATTGTTATCACCTATTGCTCTAACATAAATATGTGTTTTCTCAACGTCTACACTACAACTTCATATTTTTGCACCTAAGCTGAAACTACTTTACAGTACATATGTTCACAAAAAATGAAACCCTATATACACTACAATACATCATGCTAAACATATGCAAGATTTGCTATACATACATAGCGTATAAAATATTGACATAAAATAACGATAACACAAGATGGTTTAGTTAATTCGGGCTAATGACATACATAAAATTATAGTTGCATGGGCACAAAACTTACCTCTTGTTGATGCTCACGAGCGATCTACAACTTTTCTACTTGCCAAGTCACGATTCCAAGCGAAAACAATTCAACTCTTAAACTACGCTCCTCTCTTTTCTTGACAAAAACTAACTACATTACAATCGTAACTTCAACATAAAATACAACATTATCTACACTACAATAAAGCATGCATCATATGTTGATTTTTACCTACACATACACCTGTATGACACATTGACTTATAATACATATATTCACATAAAGATTACCTACAAATACATAACGTACCAAATATTAACATCGCGTATCACACATTCACATAAAATAACATTACCAAGCGATGATTTGTGCTAATCGACTAATTATGGACTAATCACATACATAAAATTTTAGTTTCGCGGGCACAAGACTTACCTCTTCTTGAAGCACAGGGCGATCTACAACTTTTGTATTTGCAAAAACGCATGATTAGAACAAACACAACTCAAATCTACGGGTTTCACTCGTCACTTTCCTTCGCTTCCTCACTCTCTCGCTCGGCCGTTTCAAGCGTGCTTGAGCTTCTGGTACCAAGCATTTCTTCCTTCTCCTTGCGCTTTTAAGTGCATGCGCGTGTGCTCTGAGGGCCGTTTTGGGCTCTGGGCGTGTCGGTGGGTACGAAAAAGCCCTTCATTTTGGCGTGTGCGTCTGCGGCTTTTTCATTTGGCGAAAGGGCGGGCGCGAATGGCAAGGTCGCGCGGTCGGCGTGAAGACCTGTGGCTGGGCGGGAGTCGCCTTGGCGCGGCGGGGCGGGGCGCGGTGGGCGGGCGATCACGCGGTGGATGGGCGGCGTGATCGCGCGCTCGGCGGCGTGATCGTGCGCTTCGGGCGTGGCGCCGGGCGATCGTCGATCGGCGACCGCCGCGACCGAATGAGCGATGGCCGTGGCGACCTCCGTGCGGCGCTCAAATGGGGTCCATTTTTGGAATTTTTGCTTTGGGGCCAAAATGGAATTTCGGTGGGCTATGGGTCCAACGGTGTCCAAATTTCCAATAAATAGAGCTAACTATTTAACTATAAATCAAGTTATAAGAGTCAAGTTATACAATAATTTATCTTCTATTTGTCTACAAAAGAGTTTTTATTATTATGTAATATTATGTCTCACATTCTCTTTCCTATTCCTCCTCACATATATTTATTATCTGAGCCCACTTGCATGCATAGGCTCAGTGCCCACTTGTTGCTTGCACTCTCCTCTCTTCTCTCCTCCATCAGTAAAAATCTTGACTAGCTCGGCTATAAGACCATTATTGGATTTGCTCTAACTAGTTGGTTTTAGCTTACCGACTTATGCCATGTCTGTTTGGGAATATGAATGAATCTCACAGAAATTTTGAAGGTAAAACATCTGACGAAATATGTTCACTTACAAAATTCAAGCGAAATCGTATCTTCCTGTAACACATACAGATTAGCAACTCTCTCAAAAAAAAAAAAGAACTTGGCAGGTAGCTAAATTAGAACTGTTGAGCCATCTCAGAGAAGCCCTTTCTTGCGTTAAAAAAGAAGCGTCGAAAAATCTGAGGTACATACATCTCCATCTTATGTGGAGGTTGATCAATATACGTGTTCTCTCTTTATTTAATCCAGAATACAGAAGCTCAGTGACCTTAACACACCGAGAAACATCAAGCTTCTTTTATTGCATTTGGCACACCACAAGGCTACAAAACGCCACTATACAAAATTTTACAGAACTTTGGAGTCTTGCTCGCAACCCTTGTCCCTTGCAATCCATGTTTTCCTGCTTCAGACTTCAAGGACGTCTCAAAATTGATCTCTTGGCGTGCCATCTTGACTAGCTGATTATCCTCCTATGCGCTTCCTTGGCTTCTACCAGTGTTTCTACACTGTGATCCATCTCAAAAGGCTATCCTCTGGATGTTGAACTGCGAAATCCGCACAACAATAGCTTGAAGATTATGTTGTGGCAGTATAACAGGCGAAAGAAAAACTGTCTACTGTTGATTATAAGAACTGGGAAGAACCCGATACTGCATATACAGTTATCCGAATCTTTGATGAGGTTTATTCCCTACACATTTAAGGACTTCTCTTTCCTGTCTAACCGTATACCTGAATGCAATCATTACAGTGCAGCATAATATCAAGCATGTCAAAGATTTGGAGAAATATACAAGATGTGAAATTTGTAATGCAAGTGCAATAAAATTTTCATTGCAACTGTATTACATGTTTGCTTCATATGTTACCATAGACCAGAATACTGAAGAAAATTTGAAATTCAAGACATTCTGCAAACCTGAATTAAACAGAGATGCAATGTGCACCAGAATTTAATAATGCAATTCAGATGCTCATTATTGCAATAAAATGAAGCATTACATTTGGAAATAAGTCAGTAGTGGTTCGAAAATTGTACCTGTGCACCTTGCGAACATGTATATTGATACCTTTGCTATCAATTGATATAAGAGCTGCATCATCTATCTCTCCTTCAGTTGATAAAGTTCTTTCAGAGGCTTTGGGAATATTGCATTGAGTTTCTGTTCAAAAGAATAGAAGACGGTATGAATTAATTTTGTAAGAGTAATGGAAACACTTTCAAATGTAGTGTTTAAAGACTGAACAAACGAGACTCAGGTTATTCTTGAGCAAATGACCATAGGCTTACCTTCAAATTTTGCTCCCCACCATCAGTTGCAATTTTGTCAGGTTTGAGCCTCATATTCCTTCATGTTAGATGTGCATTTTCCTGTTGTATAAAGGGTTTTCTACATATATGACATACCTGTACTTGTATATATATTGGCTCATTAGCCTCATTATGAATACAAGTGTTATTCATAACATGATATCGGAGCAAACATAGCGTTTTGTCAAACCACCGTTGGTTCATCTTCTCTAGCCGCCGTCGCCGCTTTGGCTTTGCCTCCATTCGCGCTCACGTCGTCAAGCGCGCCGCTGGATCTTCTCGGCGTCGCCACCCGCCTCAAAAAGCGCCGTTGCCGTGGTTTATCTTCTCTAGCTGCCGCCTCGCCATCTTCATTTGATGCCATCCCATCGCCACTGTTATCGTCGCCAGGCCATCGCCGTCACTCAGGCCGTCACCATCTCGGTCGCCTCCCATAGCACCACCACCGTCGCCGCTAGTTTATCTTCTCTAGCCGCCGCCTCACGCTCTTCATCGATGTCATCCATCACGCTATTGCGCCACCAGCCATCGCCGTCACTCGGGCAATCCGTCTTGGTCACCTCCCGCGGCACCACCGCGTCGCTTCCCGCACGGATTTGCTTGGCTTCAGCCGGCCACGTGATGTGAGCGCGTCTGCGCAACCACTATGAGCTATCGGTAATTCCTTATATCTTGTTGTTGTCGTCATAAGCGATCGTTGCGGCGAGGAGATGCTACTATAGACAAGTTCTATGCCCACTATCAGTGGTGTGGCGTCAGTTGACTTTGGGATCGGATGTTTGCCACACTTATCAATGTTGTCGTGTCGATCTCATGGAGCTTGGCACATCTCGACTTCTTGACACGTCTCGGTGAGTATGAGCAAACTCGTGCTCGATTGCTAGCTCGCCGCCTCATGTGACTCCGTTAGAGGCCCTTGCGATTATTTGTCTTGAGAGATTCGCCGTGTGCGGAGTCTGCTTTGTCATCACCGTCATCCCCTTTGGTTTGGGCGGTTCAAGGTTATTAAGGCGTCACGTAAGCGTTGCCTAGCGGTAAGGCGGCCAGGGGTCAGGTGTCGCCCGCCTTGCCGTGCGTGACCAAGGTGTCCGCCTTAGGATGAAGCGTCGCTCTTGTAGGTGTCTCTAAGGTGGCATATGGCATTGGGAAAGCTCAGCGGCGCTTTGGAGGAGGCGACGCCCACAAGTACATAACCTCACTTTGAGCTACAGAGCTAAACCGGATCCGAGATGGGAGCGGCTAAACCGTAGAAAGGGCAAAAGTACCCATCTCACTAGAACCCTAGCGGCGGCGCCTCCATCTCGTCGCTCCCATCTCGGCGTCCTCTCCAGCGACAACAAGGTACACCTCCTCTCCCTCCTCCCTCCCTCTCTCTTGTCTCTGATGGCTCGCATGGCAAGTGCGGTGTAAAGGAGAGGCGCTCCTGACGGCTGCATGAGCGTGGCGGAGGTAGGTAGAGGTGGCGGCGAAGAGGAAGACGCACGTCACCATCGATCTCGCCTTTGCGTCCGGCGATTGAATGGAGAGGGTTCTCTAGAGTCTGGATTGGAGGTGTTGGGAATGGAGAGGGATGGATAATGGCATTGGGAACCATAACCGAGGAGGAACTGTTAGCTAGTTAGCTTTCCTGCCAGCTGCCGACGAGTGGTCTAATTTTTATTCATCCCCCAATCTAAAACTCTTTATTGTGGCTGTATGTTTACTTGCTCTGATAATGCACTACCTCTTTTATGCAGCAACTGAGCAGCATCATGTCAAGTGCAAGGGGCCAAGGGGATGGATGCTACATGGGAGAAGAGCAATTGGAAAGGGGGATGGATGCTACATGGAGTCAAGAATTGGCAATAACAAGATTCATATGTGCTGCTAAAATACTCATTTTATTAGCACATTAGGATGTGTGTAAGGCATCGCCTCGCCTCGTGCCTTACCGCTTAAAAGGTGTGAGGAGGTGGGTTGCCTCGCCTTACATTAATAACCTTGGGCAAATCCTCCAGCTTTTACACCCGGCACGCCTTTAGCTACTCCTTCATTAGTGGCGCTTCCACCAGTGACAGCTGCTGTTGATAGGAGGCTCTACTGCACCTACTGTAACAAGGATGGATATGTGGATCAGTTCTGCTACACAAAGAAGAAAGATTTACGTCGAGAACTAGCATGTATAGTGCAGTTCTGCTAAAAAGCAGTTCTGCAATAAGCCATGTTCTTGTCAAGAACTAGCATGGATAGTGCAGCTACTCAAGTTCTCAATTATCTTCATGTGAGCAATATGTCAAATACTGAGTAGAATGCCAAGAAGCTGGGAAGACTGTTTTTTTTATGCATGCTTGCTGTTTTGAACCAAATATTAGCATGAATACATCTAGGTGTTGATCATGACTAGAATGCTCTCAGCAGTACATCATTGAACCAGTGCTATGAGTTTTTTTTAGCAAACAGATGCTAAACATCAAATCTGGGATAACTAGTATGTACAAGAGTAAAACCCTCTGTTTTCAGTTTCTTGCAGTGCACATCATGTATAGTATTTGGAAGTCTAGAGCCTAGCCAAGCTACAATCTGAGAGTAAATTGCAGCAGGGCTCGGATTGTATATTTCCCCATCCTTGCCATGCTACCAGAAATGAATTATGCAGTTTCTTACTTAATCAGATCATGCCTTATGGTGTGCTATTAAGGATCTCCTCATGTTAGTGTGTGTTCTTCCAAAAGCTATAGTTGTGTGCTGCAACGATGCTGAGATATAATCATTCATCATTGCAAAGTTGTCAGATCTCTGATCCTTAGTTCAATTTCAGCAAACAAGCATTCTGACATAAGGACCCTTAATGCTAATGTGATGTTCTTGGCTCAATTCACGAAATCAGTGCAACAAGCTAGTAGTAACTATGTCAGTTCAATTCTAGATCATCATCTAGCATTCTGTCAGCATCATTCATTCATCAATCATTATCCATCCATTCATCCATCACAGCACAACACAAACACAGCCCAGATCAGTAGGACGAGAGGAAGAAATCGAACTTACCAGCGAGGAGAGCGCCACCGTCGAAGGGGCTGGGGTGCTTGGCACCTCGCCATCCTGACGACGGCGGTGGCGGCGTCAAGTTGCCGCAGGCATTCGGCCAGGGCGGCAGCGATGCAAGGCGGCAAGGGTATGGCCCAGAACTAGGCCAAAGGTGGAGCGACGTAGGGGCGACCACAGCGGCGAGCCGGAGCTGGCTCGGCGACGCGGCAGCTCAGAGGAACCACAGCGGGACCACCAGAGGTCCGGCGAATCGGCGCGGTGCCGAATTAGCTGGGGCGGCAAGGTGAAACCGGCGATACTAGCGGCCGACAGCATCGGGTACCAGGCGGAGCAGAGTCGCCAGCAGTGGAGTTGGTCGGCGGAGCCAGTGCGGGTGTCGGCAAGGCGGAGCCAGGCGACTGCGCCAGTGGGGCGGCGACACAAGTGGTCGAGGCGGCAACCAGCGAGGACAGAGGCACAGGCGGAGCAGAGGTGGAGCAGGCGAGGCCGAGTGTCGGCGGTGTCATGGGCGGCGACATTGGGGCAGAGAGAGAGAGAGAGAGAGAGAGAGGATAAGGAAGCGGTGATTATGGCCTATTGGGCCGGATTAGGCCAGACCAGCAGAGAAACCCAGAAAATTTCGAACCCAAAACGAGAATTAAATTCCAGAAAGATTTCTTCCAAAGTCTAAATTCTTTCCAAATTCAAAAGCTCTTCCTCTTTGAACATTCCAACCATATATTACAATTTTAAATATTAAACTAAAATAGTTTTCCTCTATTATAGAATAATATTAGTAATTAGTGATTTTGTAAAACTTGTTAATCCTATTTGATGTAAAACAAAACCTCTTTTCCAAACCATTTCCTTTCACTCAAATGAAGCAATTACAAAAATTCTAACAATAACTTATGACTATTTTAAAATAAATAAAACAAACTCTTTTAGACAAATGATTTCATTTTGAAATAGAACAATGATCTCTTCTTTAAATAAAAATCTTCCTTATATACTTTAAATACATTTTCTATTCTCTAAATAAAACAAAATTCACATTTAAAAATTAATAATTCTAGTTCAACTAATTTCATAAATCATTTTTCTTCATAAAAATATAAGTTACCCTATTTTGACCAAATCTTTCCCATTTAACTCTTTGAAATAGGTCTTCTAAGAGGAGTCATTGTTTCCCCTTTAATGAATTTAAAACATAATTATGTCCTTCTTAAATATAAATTATTTTCCTAAATTCAACAACTAAGGTCTTTCTCTTAGAAATAAACTTAAAGGTATTTCCCTTTTCGATTACACCTAATCACTTCCTTGAATAAATAAATAAGTTAAATCTTTCTCTTTTGCAACTAAAACTTCAAAATATTTCTTTAAACTTGACTTAACATCCTTTCTGTAAACCAAATTGTCTTAAGATAAACTGAATGGAACTTATCTTGTTCTCTTTCCTTTTGCATTCAAAACACTGATACAACTCTAGAATGAGAGTCGGTATGCATGTGTTAGCCTTAGTCAAGTTGAAATGTAGCCCTCACATATGCATCATGTTTTCATTTGGTGTTAGTGGACTTTGTTGGTGGTTTTCCTTCTTCCAAAAATCAGAGTAACATGGGGATTTGCTATCTAAGCTTGAACCCTCGGTCTCCAAATCCGTGGTCTTAAATTCTTCTAGATTCTTAGGCAAGTCTAATTCTTCTATCTTGTTGTCTTGTTAATTTATTATTAAGTATTTGCAACTTAATTTACTTAGTATTATCGTTTACTTTCTAAAAGAACAATTAAACTTTATGATGAAATTATGTTTTGATGGTTGACCAGCCAGTGGAGCAGCTACTAGATTGGGTTGTATAACAATTGGTAGTGAGAGATCAGGAATGGAACTGTGGCTATCAAGGCCTCCCCTACATATATATGGGTTATCACGTTAAGGTCAACAATTGCCGTAAGGTGATCTAGCATTGTAACACCCTCGCTGACCACATGACTTGGTATGGGACAGGGCATCGCGATTTCGGTACCCATAAAGGACGCTCATGAACCATCGATGACCGTGCGCCCCTATTTACGAGACGATGCGGAACATCATAACCGTCACGGATGTACGATTATGACGTTCTAGGGTTACATGTGATCATCACAACAAAGACCACTTACCTAAGCGTACCAACTTTATTACATTATTATATTGTTGCTAAGGTACACAGCGCGCATAAGCCCATACACTACCACATACATACAAAAGGATCGACGGCTTTGGCGTGGCTAAAACCTAAGCCCAATCTTCCTCAAAGTAGACCGGTTCTTGAGGCGTCTTCTTCCATCACGTCATCTTGCCAAGATTGGCCTTCGTTGATGATGTTTAGCAAATCATGAGTACCACTTGTACCCGGAAGTCACGGGGTAAACCACGGTCTACTATATGCACGGTATTTCAAGGATGGGAGTATATGGGTTGTATTACGGTGGTTGGATGCGATTTATTTGTAAGCAAGCAAAACTTGAAGATATTTGCTCCTTAAGATCGGGGTTTTGATTAATGAATCAGTTCATCAATTATCACATTAAATCATCTCCAATCCTACTTATGCCTCGTTATTGGAATCACCCAATTAACACTTCATTAACCTAAGCATGGCGTATTCGAATACCATTTGTTACACTCTGCGAGTTGCTCAACTTTACCACACGATCCCTTAACTCCCGCGACGAGTTAAGGAAGCCGAGTCGGTTCATCGCTCCTTCTTTATATAGACTCTACCCGATAGCATCACTCGATCACGGCTACAATTGCACATATACTCTTCTCTAGCCGTTTGTGAGTGAATACTACCACTTGTTAGGTACCACGACATACCTAACTCCCGTCTACTGTCATCACGGCTGTAGAGTTTCAATTGAATGGCGCGGCTACTAGACCGGTGTTGACAAGTCAACTCCTCGTGGCTGGCGTTGACTATGTCTCTTACTTGGCACAAGGTTCTTGTCCTTACATTTTTCACCGAGGCATCCAACCACATCCCCTCGTGCCCACCGGCACCACCACCCATCCATACCACCTCTCACTCGGGTAAGGTCGTGGCGTAGATCACCGCGTGATTTCCCACACACCCTTCCCGTCTTAATTCCTCTAAGGTGAAGTCGTGGCGTAGATCACCACGTGATTTCCCAAGACATCTTTACCTTAGTATCGACTTTGAAATCCTACCACTGCGGCCAACACCTTAGTAGTACAAAACTGTTTAATGAGGCGATCATGGTTACTTTAATACCTTATTTTATTTCTTACTAAGGTTGTCAAGGTGAATATGGCCATCAAGTTAAACGGGGCTTTTTATCAGTGGTAGGATTATCTAAGTAGCATGTCATTCTAAACATTTCATTTAAGCACATACATTTCACAATTATCCATAATGCAAAATATGCTAATTAAGTATTGTAAACATTATGGGATTTCAATATGTTCAAAAACATGTGACTTGCCTTGCTGGTCCGTAATCTCTACTATGTCGTAGATCTGAGCAGTCGGCTCCGGCTCCGGAACTGAGGCTTCAGCTACGTCGGATGCTAGCGTAAACACATAAAATCATAACATAAGTTTTAATTCCAATTGAGTTCAAATCAAAGCAACCAATTCAAAAGAACCAACTAGAATAATATCTCATTAATATTTCCTAAAGCGTGTGGATGGACATTTTTCTAGGAACGGTATTCTTAAATCGACTAAATTTGTATTTGGGATATTTGGATTTAGCAAGAGAGGAAAATTCAAATTTAACAAATTTGAATTTGGAGGAATAGAGACCAGATTTGAACTCGGTGAAATTTTACGGTCAAGATGGTGTATTTTTGTATTTTTGGGAATTTTCTAGAATTTTCTATGATTTTTGGGGCATTTTCTGGATTTTTGAATTTTGAGCGATGAACTGGCTCGGCCGGTGAGCGATCTTGACCGGCCGCGTGCACAAGTCTCAATGGCGGCTTCCGCGGCTCGGCCGGCTGTTGGCCCGCTCGCCGGCAGCGAGAGCCCGAGCGCAAGTGCGCGGAGCCAATGGCTGGCGCGGCGCGTCTCACCGATGGGCGGCGCGTGGGCATGCGGGCGGTGTGGATGGAGGCGGCGGCGCGTGCGAGCGGATGGCGCGAGGAGCGGGCGAATGGTTGAGATTTAAACGAGCCGACGGTCGGATGAAGTTGGATCGACGGTCGGGCGTCGTCGTCTTCCTCGCGCCCGACTCGGCGGGAAAGCGGAGCGCGGCTCGGTGTGGGAGAAGAAGGCATTGGCGCTTCCGAGAACGGCCGTGGCCAAGCGGTGCGCCCATCGAGAGGGTTTTCATTTGTGTGCGGCGGAGGAGGTTGGATGGACGGAGATGGTCGCGTGCGGTGGGAAGGTGACGGTGTCTTGCGGCGGCGTTGGGGAGCTCGGCGGCCGCAACTCAAATTGGTCTTTGTTTAACCATCTACGGAGCTCTAGGGTCTCATTGGCGGTGGCGGTGCGGCTCGGGAAGGCTGGAGTGGCTAGCCACGGTGGCGGCTTGGGATCGGCGGCGAGCTCGTGGGCGACCATCAAGGGCTAATGCTCGCCCCAGGAACTTCCAGCGTGCTTAGGAGTTAGATGTGCACATGTGGGCCGCGGAATGGGCTGGGTGGAGTGAACGTCCCAATTGGAATTTAGGGCTCACCGGCGCAGGGGTGGGGATTGGCGGCGGTGGAGGCGGCGAGAGCTCAATCGGCGGGGTGGGAAGGGGAAGGGGACGATCTGGAAGCGATCTACAGTGGCGGAATCCTCTTATATGGCGCGTACAGCTGGCGCGGCGGTGAGGCGGTTCGGCGCTCCTGCGGCGAGAGGAAGGAGGGTGAGTGGGGCGGATGGCGTGGAAGGATGGCGAGGTGGCGCGATGACTCCCCGTTCTCAAGTGCTTCTCGACCCCACCGGGAGCGAAGCAACGGAAGGTTTGCTTGGCGGCCGGCGAGCGGCGACTGCCGGGAGGCTGCGCACGCGAGGAGGAGGCGGCGGCGTCTCGGCGCGTGGGTCGGCTTCCTCACGGGCTTGAGCTGGAGCGGTCTCCTGCGTCGTCTTTGGCGGGAGAAAGCGGTGGCGTGGGCGTCGCGGCCGGGAAGGAGGGCGGCGGCGGCGTGCTTGCGCGCCGCCCGAGCGCGAGCGGAGGGCAAAAATGGAAAGCGGTTTTTTGCTACTTTTTGCCAAATTGGGTAACTTTCCAAATTCAAGTTGAATTTCCGAAAATTTTCAAAAACGCTCAAAATTTGGGGTGTTTCAATGACGATGTTGGTTTAGACGTTCAAGGCGCTATATGCGCAGTGGAGTAGAGGATGATGTCCTACTACAACGATCGATGATAGTTTCATACTAGCCAAGCAGAGATATTGGCAGATGATATTGATGAAAAGCTTCATCTTTAGTCTGGTCACACACCAAAGGGCAAAGGAAGTAGTGTGTCTATAGCTTGACATGAAAGACTAAGACGTCTGCGGTTAAAGTGGCACACCTCTTAAGAGTGTAATGAATTATGGCTGATCACTTCCTGTTCCAGGTAGGAACTACAAACGCTGCAGGAAAGGAACATATAAAACTTGACCTTTGAATAACAAATGCCTTTTACCAATGTGTATGATATACTAGTGGACTTTTGGTTGTTGAATTCACCAAGCTTCGACCTGCAGCCGGTAGTAGGCTTGTGAAGGATCAAAAAATCCTAGTTGCCGGTTAATATCCTGTTGGAGATCATGTTCAACATTTCATACTACGTGCTAATCTTTTCGCTCTTTTTTCTTTTCAGAATCAGTTGGAGCTTGCGGAGGATCAATCGAGGGGAGATGGATGGATCGATCGAGAGGCTGATTTTTTCTCTCTTTGGAGGATGAGTTTCCGGCGGTTTGTGCATCTGGTGGCGGACTATCCCGTCCGCAGCACCCACACGCTGCGCCGCATCGACATGTCGCGCTTCTTCTTCTTCTTCTTCCCAAGAAATAAGTCACGAAGAAAGCTCGACGGCGTCGAGTCGCCGGGATCCGCCGATGGAGGACTGTTGCCTTCCCGACCCGGCCCGTCATGAGCTCCTACCTTCCCCAGCGCGAGGGCAGCTTGAGTGAGATGGGCTTGATGCTTCCCTAAGAATAAGGTGGTCGCATGGACCAGACGGGCCTTGCGCCGTCGCACCCCTTCCCTCCTCACGCGGCCATGTATGCGCCCATCCAGGCGGAGCCAGGATCGGATAAAGGGGCCCGACCAAGGCGTCGGTATCATAGGCCACAGGCGCCGTGTGTCGGCAAAATTAAACATACACATATATAATTAAACATACGCATATATATTATCATATAAATTCAATAATAACACATATGGCAAAATAATGTAGCATACGTCTAGTAACACAAAAGAAAGGTACTTTCATTACATCTCCACAAACTTGAATTTGTTACATCTCCACTAACTTGAATTTAGCACGACGATTACCAACTAGATCATAAGATTTGATAATATCATCGGGTAATCTATCTAACAAGAGTCACGTCGGACATAATCTGAATGATTACGATAGTGGTGAAACCACTATTCTCGGAGGCGCAAGCACCGAGGACAATTTCGATGACATCTGCAAGGCAGCAATCGACGATTAGATCGCAATTGATCTCGCAAAGAATCGGAAATTGGATAGTAGTTCATCCATAAAACCCATCATCAATCATGGAGAATCTGCAAGAGTAATGAGTTATTAGTCCTTATCTAAAACACCACCTTCCCAAAGACAAATGCTAAGGTCACGTATACGTGATGGAATGGAATTCGGCTGAGGAAGTGGAAACGACCAACAGGACTACGAGCAAGCACGATCTTGATATTTGGCTTTGCGAGGCGATGAATGCGATATAAGTCAAGCGCTCTTGTCGGTGGTTTTGTTGAAGGCAAAGTACCAAACACATGATCCCACGGGTCAAAGTAATTCAAAACCCGTGTTTTGAATTACGAGTGATGATTCGACGGTATTTGATGCACGCAAAGAAAGAATATCTAAGTATAAAATGAGATGCGTGGTTCGATAAACTTGAATGCAATAATAACCTTGAGATGTTTTCCTGGATCAGACGAAGGCTGACCATGATGCATTGATGCAGGTAGTAGTGTGTGCAATCATAGATCACATAACCTAGCAGGCCACCTCCAAACAAGCCAGGAGTGGTAGACGGGGTAGAAAAGAGCTTTACTAGATTCCGAGGCTGGATGGGCGGAGAAAGAAGAACTACATGATCTTCACCTCCAATACATCATTGGCAAAAAATCGTGGACCCTCCTTGCTAACAATTGGCTGGTGAAGCCAGTCCTGATAGTGTACGTAAGACCATTTGGATTGGGGGTCTGGTGGACCATTGGGGGGGGCCAGGCCCCTGCCCGCCCCCCTTCTCTCCGCCCCTGGGCCCATCTCCCTTGCCATCCGCAAGAACCTCTACGTCCTCGACGGGAACCCCGTTACCCCAGGCAGGACGACGGCAGCAGCAGGCGGAGCTTCGAGGCGGAGGCTCTCATCTGCAACCGAATCCCCTGCCATCAGGGGGGGCTGGCAATGGCGCGCTCCCCCGCCTCCACCTGGATCGACTCCTACGCAGTGTTCGCCGGCTCGCACGTCTGGATGTCCACCAGGGGCGGCGTCGGCAACGGCACCTACTCCTTCGACACGGTGAGCGGTGCGTGGAGCAAGTCCGGCGAGTGGACGCTGCCGTTCAGCGGCCGCGCCGAGTACGTCCCCATGCACAAGCTCTGGCTCGGCATCTCGTCGAGGGACGAAGGCCGTCGCGTCCGACCTCGCCGCCGTCGCCGCGGAGAGGCCGCCTGTGCCGCAAGCCGTCTGGAAGGACATCGATACGCCCAAGGAGTGGCTCCTGCTAACGTCCTACGCCGTGCACCTGGGTTCCGGCAAGTTCTTCATCGGCGAAGAGACACTGGAGCGCCATGACACCGAGGAGAATTTCGTCGTGTTCGCCGGCGTGGAGGTTGAGAGCCGCGGCGGAGGGCAGGGCTCCGCACGGCCAAGCACAAGCCCGATCGTTGCATGCTCGTCGGCGAAGAGTTCCACTGGGTACTCGAAAGCCAAACTTTGCAATCTCTACACAGTGATGACTTTTAATATCATTTGGGCGGACCACACATTGCCGAAGAAAAACCGAAAATGGCATGCACTTTTAGCCAGGTCGATATCCATACAAATCTCATTGCAGTTTGACAGATACGAAGTGAAATCAGAAAGCTCCCCCGTAGCACATTGTGGTAGTAATGTTCTCATCGCAGTATAACAATGAAATAATTACTGTGTTGCTCTATTCTGTAAACCTGTTACGTATAATGTAGATGCTAGCATATAAAATGCCCTTCATCTTTCTAAAAGCAAAGAACAGAGCAAGCAAAAACGAGAGTATGTATAGGGGATCTTTGCTGCTGCTTTCTTCAGTTCTCTTCCATTTGTATAGCCACTGCAGGTGCTCTTGGACCCAACTGAGGCAGGCAGGATCAATGCATGCGGAAGAGAGGGCGAACGGCGCCCTGAAGAGGACTCACAGCCGCCAATACGGTCCAAGTATTTGGTAACAATTTTCAAAAGAATTAACAACATTAGCACGGACTGCTTGCTCTGCATAGCTTGCTATAGACATAGTACTGTACAGTAGCTCGCCAATGAGATCACCACAGCTGCAGAATACCATTCAGAGATTAGCTAGTATGGCTGAAAAAAAAACACAACTCCATGCAGATATTACATGATCAAGGAAAAGGATGGTTCCATGAGACTTGTGAAACAGAAAATCCATCTGAACACATTGAGAAAACAATGACAAGGAGGCAGCACACACTTACTAATCAAAACAGGGTCGTTGCTAGCTAGTGTCAGCACATTTTTTAAAAAAGAAAATTACCATTTAATTTCATTCAATTTTCACTCAACTAAATATGATTTTTAATTCAGTGAAAGTAAATGATAAGGAAAAAGTCAATCAAAGATGCAAGTAGAAACATGTTTCACCATGCGCAACAGAGTTCACCACAGGTCCCCAGACAGCCAAGCTATAACAGTGCAAACTTCAAAGCTTAAGTGGAGCTTAGTATAACCATCGCTCACCTTTACATATAACCTTCAAATAAAACTAGCAAGCAACGCATGCAGTGCAATCCAGTATATTAAGACGCCAAGTCTCAAGGTCGGTTGTCTCATGAGCAATCTATCACCTGAGACCCTGTTAAAATCAAATAAAAAAATAGTGATCATGGGAAAACGCCTTCAATCGGCATTCAGTGAGAACTGAAATTGCACTTACCACATCCCATCAATTCTATCTGATATAGGTCGAGTGAACTTCGGAACAACGTGTGACATTGTCAGTGACTTGAAACCATGCGCTGAAATAACAAATGGGAAATCAATCACAGAATGAAACTAACACTACAAATCTGAATTTAATACGCATGACCTATATTCACCTTTATCATCATCTTCATCATCTAATGGCTTGTCCTTCTGCATCTCTACATCAATAGCGACTTGGTTGTTACTAACTTTTCGTGCCCCTCGAATCTGAGTGACAACTGCAGCTGGGCTTACTTTGTCATTCTGCATTTGAATTGAAATATGCAAGCATGAATAAAGAAACTAAGTCCAAAGTAACTTGCTCTATCAGTTTGTGTAGGTAAATTGCATATAGAAAAATAAAGCATGCGTACCATTTGCTCAATCTCTGAAGTGCCTGGCAAGTTTATAGATCTGCTAGGTTGGCCTGATGTCCTGTCTCGACGAAGCAACCCTATCTGAGAATCCTTTTGGCTCAAAGAAGCTTCTAGAGCCTCTGATTTACGCAGCAACTCTTCCATTTTGGTCCTCTCAGCCTGCAGTAAAGAATCTTTGCTTTGCACAGCTAACCTTAAATCATCTGATTCAGATATCAGAGATCCTATTTTCTTATCCAACATATCCATATAAACAGGAACCTGAGTGCAATCATAATAATCTGTGCTCTCACAATGCACACCGAACCGCAACACTGCAGTTTCTAACCACTTAATGAAATCATTTATTTGAGACGAGTACTTCTTGTTGCTCTCTTCAGTGGTTAGTAGTTCATTAGTACTACTTGTAACTTCTTGCCGCAGAAAAGAGATCTCTGAATCTCTCTCTTGCACTTGAGACTGAAGGCTTTCCACTTCAGCAAGAAGACTTTCAGACAAGCTATGCAACTCATCAAACTTGTCAACAGTTGTTGCAAGTTTTGTAAGAGCTTTGGTCCTAGAAACTTCAATACTCTTTAAAGCAAATTCTTTTTCTTGCAGCATCTGCTCGAAGTCATTGCTTTTGTTCTCCAAGACTTCAAGCTCCTTTTCTTCTTCATCAAGTGCTTGCATCAAACCTTCAATCTCTGTACAATACACCAAAAACATACCAACAAATGTAAGAATAAAAGCATAGATTTCTTCAATTTGAAAAGATGTAACAATAAATAACATGGAAGTAATAGAAGAAAACTCAATTAAATAAAGCTCTATCAGCTCACCTTGGTCTTTTCTGCTTAGTTCATCAGTCAAATCCTTTATTCTTCCACGCTGCTCGATTGCCACTGCCTCTATGCCTTTAAGCCCGCTCGCTTGAGTCTCTAAAGCTTTCTTCTGATTAAGCAACATCTCAACATGTTTCTCCAAATTGCATACTTCCATTCTTGCATCTTCAAGCTCAACAGAAAGCTGATTTGCAGAAGATTGAGCTTCCCTTATCTGAGATGCAAGCTCCGCACTGATTGTACTAATTTGCACATCTTTTCCTTGAAGCTCCTGCTGCAACTCAAGAACAGTGGCCTTTAGCTCCTTTGTGTTACCTTCACTACTGTTCCGAGTAGTCTTTATGGCCGCAACTAACTGGTCAACTACAGATTTTATATGGTCATCTGCAAGTAAATGGTTCTGCGCAGCAAAATAGCTCCGATTACCAGACTCCATACCAGTCATTCCTTCAATCTCAGCAACTGAATTAGTACATGCTTCATAAAGCAAACTCATGTTTCTGCGCATCGATAAAATCTCCTCTTCTTTCTCTTTGATATCTGATTGTAGTTCAACAATGTTTTCTTGCAAAGATTCCAACTCATTATTTTGAGAAGTGAATCTGTTCTGCAAGTTGGACATAACATCGAATAGCTCTGTTGCTTTCTGGTCAACTGAAAACCATGCTCGTCGATGTTTCTTTTGAGATCATTGTAATCCTTTACACAATCAGATACAGCATGGCATGAAATAGCAAGATGATGCAAAATCTGGCTTTCATCAGTATCGTCCATCGTAAATTCCAGTGCAGCATTTGGAATATGAGCCTTCTGCGAAGGGCAAGTTAAGACCAATTAGAAAGCTGTGATTACAAATCCAAAAGAATAACAATCCCAAAATCTCATATAGCACCAAGCCACCAACAATTGTGTATTGTTTCACTTTCAACATAGGAAAGATCGTGGTCATCTGAGTTTCATCTTGTACGGAAGTAAGTACCATATTCCAAGGAACCCATTGATCTCTTTTATGGTGAACCAGAATATCGGAGACAGTGAGAAGAAATATGACATGGTGGAAACTTCATATGTCTCATTTTAACACTATAAATCTCATTTGAGGAAAATTACATTGGAGTAACTAATTATGAACAAATTGCAAGATGATCAGCTGGTATTACACTTCTGCAGTAAATGCAACAAAAAAATGGGTTCACTTAATCAACATCAGTCTAGCCTTCAAAATAGTATAGAACTTTATAAACCATACGAAGTGCTGTGGGTATATTGAAATGAAGAAAAACACATTGAAACATGAACTAATAGCCTAAATTTACCTTGCTGCTTATGCTATTGGACAAAAGATGGTTAGACGTTATAGGTATATCCACCATATTTGTGCCGTCCATCCATTTACCAGAAGATTTCATGAAGCTCTCCACATAGCAGATAAGGTCCACATCCTTACTGAACGTGTTGGCAAGACGATGTGAAAGTTCAAAGCAGATTTCTCTTAGTTGACTGCTCGTGGAGTTCAACTCCTTCAAATGATCTATTTGTTTCCTTCTTGTCTGTGCCTGTGTATACATAATATGTTCCAGGTGGCGAACAGCATCAGCTCTTGCAGCCTCTATAACATCGTTCTGTTTAGAGGATTCAGAAACTGCAGCTTCTGCCTTGACCAGTTCCTCCTGCAGGTTGTCAGCCCTTTCATGAGCTTCATTTAACTCAGCTAGAAGCAGCTCCGTTGCTCGTTTCGATTTCTTCACTTCATTTTGTGATGAAACCACTGTTGCCTGTAGGTCAAGGCAAAATTTTGCAATTTTTTCAACCTTGGACACTGGATCTGTATCAAATTCTCGAGCAACATCCACTGTACACAAAGCATTTAACAATTTACTCAAGTATTCGGTTGTATCATGCAAGCTGTTCTCATTCTCAGCCAATCGACCCATCAATAATGATTTCTCAGATTCAAGTGATTCTATGTGCTGTTTCCTTTCATTTTTAAGTTCCTCCATTACAGCATTCATCTCTTCCATAGTTTGCTTCAAGCTATCTCTATGTTGCACCAGGCCCTTCCCTTTTCTCACAGCAACATTTAGTTTCTCTCTCAATGAAGTGCACTTTTGCTCCTCCTGATTTAGCTTCTCTTGCAGATCATCCCGCTGCTTACCCACTGATTCTAGTTCAAGCACAAGTGACTGATACTTTTGAGTCCGCTCAGCACCACCTTCCTGCAATTGGTTTATTTGAGCATGTAGCGTCTCCACTTCCAGTATTAGTGATTGTGCCTTCTCCACAGCTTCATCACGCTGCTGCTCCGCTATGGCCAGACTATTGCGAGCATGCTCTAACTCATTACTCAAAGTGTTTAGTGCATGTTCTTTGTCATCTCTACCTGTCTCTGATGTCTCTTTGTCATCAATTCCTGTCTCTGATGTAGAGGTGCCATTAGATAGATTGGTTTCCTCTAAATGAATTTCCTTCTCAGCAGCATTGCCTACAGTTGACTCTGACAAAAGAGTCCCGTAGTTGTCTAAAAGTTTCCTCAACAATTCGCCCAAGCACAGTATAGCACCACCAGCGGCGGCGGTGGCAGATGGAATTTCACCATTACTGCCATCCTGCAATGCATTCCGCACCAAATCCAGTAGTTTGTGGATCTCTATTTCCATATCATGATAACGCTTACTCTCCTCGGTTTTTTCAGCTAACTTCTCCTGCAGTTCAGCTAGATCTTTTCGCAAACTATCTCTGACAAACTGATCTTGAACTGCTTTCTCAGAGAGTCCAAGGAACTCAAATCTCAGTTTCTCCAGGCTTTGTGAGAAGAATTCCTTCTCAGCCTTTATAGCAACAACCTCTGCACTGAGTTCAGAAATCCTTTTGTGTGATTCTTCTAGATCAGCAATTAGCATCTCAGAGGAGTCCTCAAGGTGCTCAATCTTCAACTGTAATGTGTCCCTTTCGTGCTCGACCTCCAATAGTCTGTTTCCCAGACAAGTTATCCTATCTTCTGGTTCTAGCATTCTGAACTGTGAGGGAATGCTAATCTGACCAAGGACTTCTTCCCATTTCTGTATAAGATTGTTCCTCTCCACTAGAGATTGTTCCAACATGCTGTTGTGCTCCACCAGTTCGTAGAATCTCCTATGCAGCTCATCATATTTGTTCTTTATTTCATCTGACCCTGGATTTGAATTTGAGTTCTGCTCATCATTTATGCTATCCATGGCAACACCGGACTCAGAATGCCCATCCACAGAGGATCTCTTATCACCATCAGGAACAGTAAAAGAAGCTCCAACAGCCATCTTCGACAGCAGTTCTATTTTTTCTACTATATCTCCAGAATGAAAATGTTCTGGCAAATCTAGGTCTTCTAAGACTTCTTCAATTCTCTGAAGAACAGAATCTTTTAGAAGAAATGAGTCCCTTAAAGCAGTAGCTGAATTCCGTATGTATGAGAGCTCTGACTCCAAAGCTTCAATTCGATCTGCTTCTGTATAGGATTTGAGCTTGGCTTCTAACTCTTTCAGTAATGCATCCTTCGACTGCAGCTCTTGCGAGAGCTTCTCAAGCTTACCAGACTTCTCCAACAGAGACTGCTTAAGGCTGTCACGTTGTACTATCAAACCCTTGCCTTTTGCAACAGCAATACTAAGCTTTTCCTTGACAGAAGAAAGTTTCTGCTCAGATTGTTCAAGATCAGAAGACTTTTTGTGAAGCTCAGCATGTGAAGTTTCAAGAGCTTCGTCCAGCTTTTTCAAGCCATCCCTGAGGACTGTAACTTCAGCTTCTAACTGAATGTTTAATGCATTGAGCTGGTCAATTCTGCCCTGCAAGTCACAAAACTTGGGTACAATATCTTCTTTGATCAACGCAGGCAAGGGCAAAGACCACCTGTCAAATGAAATTTGGTCAAAAAAATTGGCATCTTGCAAGCATGTCTTTGATAAGTGGATTTCTTCAACTGCATTTTCAAATTTCTCAATGTATGAAGCCACACCTCCTCAATACATGGCAGCAATGTGGTAAGAATATGATGTTCCTTGCTGAACATTTCAGCTTCACCACTATCAGACATCAACGGAAGAACTATTGAGGAATGATTTGCAGAGTGGTCAGCCAATTTTTCTGCTATAGTGAGGCATCTACCATGCAGTTCATCCTGCGCTGCATTTCTGCTTGAAGAAACTGACTTAAGCTCCTCATTCAGCAAGCAAATGTCATTCATATTTTTTGTTAGAGAACTGCATCTCATGCTGAGCTCTTCAACTTCTTCACATTTGCCCAACAATCTTGACTCTAGGTCAGCATAGTTTGATAGCGAAGAATGATGGTGATGCAACATATTCTTCAACTGCTCAATAGATCCTCCAAACCGATTAAACAGAGCTTCAATTGGTTCCTCCGAATTATATCCTACACCTGCTTCATCTGAATTTCCAAGTGAGTCGCGTAGAAGTTCCTGCAGGGACTGGTACAGGTCCTTAACAATTCCAGATGCTTGTTCACTCCTCTCTTGAACATCAGAATGTGCTTTCTTGAGCTCCGCCAGAGAAGTATTGAGCTTAGCATTATCACTTTGAGCAGCCTCTAATTTCTCCTGAAGACTTCGGATTGATTTAGCAGCAAGATCCACAGAGTTCAAAACACAAAAGCTGAGACCTTGACTTTCACCCAAATCATTTGGAAACACAGTACCTCTCAAAGAGCTGAGCTTATTGGTTACTTCACCGAGCAAATCTTCTAAAGATGTCCTCTCCTTCTCAAGAATGGAAATCCTTTCTGTCACATCCTTCTGCAAAAGTTCTGCTTGATCAACGAGCCTTCCAGCATGAGTATCTGCATCCTGTTGTACATTAGCAAGCTGATTGTGCAATTGATCAATTGTCTTATTGTAGTTGATTAGCTTCCCAGCAAGCCCATCCATTTTGGCCTCAAGAATTGCAGTATGTTGTCTTTCTGCTTCATGCTGCACTGCAGACTTATTAGAAAGTTCTATTCTGTCATACAGTTCAGCCACATATTTTTCAGTCTTTGCAAGATCTGAAGTCATTGCCTTCAACTTTTCCACAAGGCAGCATATCACCTCCCGAGTTAATTTTTGTAAATCATCATGCTCCCCCTCAGACATACCAGGATCTTCCTGATTTCCTTTTGACTCAAAGGATTGAATGAGTTTTGATACCAGAACACGTCCATCGGACCTAGAGGAAATCCTCTCTACTAATTTTTGAAGTTCATGCAAATCACCTTTAGCCACCTCTAGATGGCCCTTCAGTGACTGCAAAGCAGTAGAGTTAATGAGATGCGAATACTGATTATTACCATGGCCAACAAGTTCAGGACTTGTAATTGTTCTTTCAGCATTTTCAACAGTGATTTCTGATGAGTCCAAATGAAGTTCATTTTCTTGAAGCACGACAGTCTGGGCTTGGCCAAGCACCACATTGCACTTAGCATCCAGCTCTTTGATTACAGATTGGTAAATATCAACACTACTACTTGCATACAGCCTTTCCTCGATTAGTTGCTCTATAAGTTGTCCGAAGTGTGTTTCCATAACTTTCACATGCAAATCAAGCTGCTTATGTTTGGCATATGAAAGATGCAACTTGTCGTTTAGTTCAGACAGATCTGATGAAAGGATCTCCTTTTCCTTATATAGACACACATTATCCTCCTCGAGTTTCTTGTTTGCTTCTTTTTCGAAGGCAAAATTTGATGATAACTCCAAATTATCTTTCTGCAATGTTTCCAATAAAGCTCTGCAATTTGCCAGTTCGGTCAAAGTATGTTCCATGTTCTCCTTGGAGGAGCACAGCTCAAACTCCAAACTTTTGCATCTGCTACTGCCAGCATTCATTTCCTCTTTCACATAAGCTAAGCAGAGTTCAAGCTCAGACAGCTTCGATAAATGCTTCTTGTTTTCACCAGACAGATGTTCCTGCTGCTCCTCAACCTCCTTTCTGGCTTCTTTCTCAAAAGCAAGGTTTGTAGTCAGCTCCTGGTTCTCCTTTTGTAGAGCTTCCAGCAATGATCGGCAGTTAGCTAATTCGCTCAGGACTTGTTGCGTGTTCTCCTTGGAGGAATCCAGTTCAATCTCCAACTGTTCACATTTGCTGTTGCTAGTGTTGATTTCCTGTTTCAGAGAAGCCACGATTAGTTCAAGTTCTCCCTTTACAGTATTCATGTCGGAGAGCTCATGTCTACATTGCTGAAGCCCTTCACTGACTGCTAGTTTGCTTTCTACAGTTTCTTTCAGTAGTGCCTGCAGCTTGATAATTTCATCAGAAGACAGTATAACATCTGAATTCAGGCCTGCATCCTCATCTAGCTGCAACTGGAGAAAATCCCTCGACAGAGTTGTCACATAGAGGTGCCTCTGGATATACTCAAAATGATCTGGCATGATGACTCGAGATACAGCACCACCAAATAAAGCTGGATCAGCCTTTTCCTCGCACAGTGGCATACCTACTGTCCCTGTTGACTTAGCCTGTAAGCCAAAATCATCGGTAGTGACAAGTTCCTCTGTTGCATTTGTTGTACCTGCATCTTCTTGAACAGCTTCTTTGCCCACTCTATCAGCTTCATCATCATTGTCTCCTCTTCCAGTACTCTCAGAAATCTCATGTGAAGCCTGTAAGCCAAAATCATCGTTAGTGACAAGTTCCCCTGTTGCATTTGTTGTACCTGCATCTTCTTGAACAGCTTCTTTGCCCACTCCATCAGCTTCATCATCATTGTCTCCTCTTCCAGTACTCTCAGAAATCTCATGTGAAGCTGCAAGAGTCGACTCTTCTTCATGCCCAGTCTCCGCACCTCTTTCAGCAGAAACAGTGGGTTCGACATCTTGTTGTATATTGCCATCTGATGGCCCCCTAGAAACATCCATCTCCATTTCTTGAGCTCCTTCCTCCCTTCATTAGTATTGTCAGCTCCGATGTCTTGAGAAGGAATTGGCATCTCCATAATTTCTTTGAAATCAGAACTGGTTGGCCTCTCAACAGGATCCATCTCGACCTGCTGGTGTTCCCCTAGTTGGTTGCTACCATCAACAGCTATGTCACCTTGAGAAGGAGTCTGCAGCTCCGTGTTTTCCTTCAAATTGCAACCTGGCAGTTTCTCACCAACATCCACCTCCCTCGCTGAGCTCCTTCTACAAGGTCACCACCAACATCTACGCTGGTAGCCTGAACTGCTGAATCTTCGCCATCACCTGGTGGAGGGCTTTCATGCTCTGAACTCCCTGCTCACTAATACCAACATTCTGCACATTACAACCATCACCATCCTCCTGTACAGGCACAACATCGGCATTCTCCACTGCGCTGGACACTGCAGTACCAGGCCCTGGCCATCGCATTGCTCCACCTGCGACCTCGCTGCTTCCTGCATTGACAAATGAGTATTACACAATAACTCGCTCAAACCCCATCTCACAGTCAGAAACACAATCTTCACCTCAAATGGAGCGCTACGTCTGCTGCCGCTCTCCCGGCAAGCAACTTCAATCCAACAGGAGACTTCGGTTCCGGCACGGCCTCCTCCCCGTCGGCCCCCTCCTTCCCTGCCTCCTCCTCGGCCTCTGCATCCGCATCGGCTTCGGCCTTCTTCCGGGACCCTCTTTTCCTTCTTCTTCCTGAATTGTTGCAGCTGCATGCAAATGACACGAAACACTCGATCAGAAAATCGAAAAAGTCTCGCAAAATCGCAAAAATAAAATACGAATTCGAGGGATTCAGTACAAAAACGCAAAAATAAAATACAAATTCGAGGATTCAGTACCTTCTTGCGCCCGGCAGCGAGGAGATCGGTGCGAGTCCTGTTCCCGCCGCCGCCTCCGCCCCTGTGATCCATATGGAGATCTCCGGGAGTGGTCACGCGAGGCGGGAGGCATCAATTCCGCCAAACCCTAGGCCCAGCGGCCAGTGCAACCGAATCGAATCGAATTGGCGCGCACAGGGACCCTAAAACCGGTCCCTCGATTGCGAAATCGAGAATCTCTGTAGCAACTATCAAGTGGGGAATCGAGAGAGATCTGGAGGGCGGAATCGAAGGATTCGCGGCTTGGAAATGGCGAGGAATCGTGGAGTTGGGTTTGGGTATCTGGAAAGAAGAAGAAGAAGAAGAAGAAATTGACGCGAAATTTTTTGGGATTTCGTCACGTTCTACGTTAACGTGATTTGGGCTGGACCCGGTTGGTGGGGTGGTGGTGTGGAGGTGTCGGTTTGAGAACTAGTACGAGAGGAAGACGACGTTTTTTTGCCCTTTTCTTTCTCTCTTTTTGTGTTTTTCTTGTGTTGTTATTCTTTCGATTCATGCATGTTGTGAATTTTTTTTGTATGTTGATTTCTATCTCTACTACTTAAAAAACTAGTTAATAACGATGTGTTCTTCACTTTCTCCTCCCCCTCCTCACATAAATGGAAACGTATCGACGTATAGACCTCGAAGTAGCCTTGAATTCCTCAGGCACTAGCATCATTGCTCCCCACCTCTCCCAACTCCTCTATCCTCTCCAACTCAGCAACTCCCATCCCACAAGTGCACCTAGGGTTTGGCGGCCCGCTTCCTCTCGCCTCACTGATGACGGCTAGCGACCAGAGTCATGGTCGGAGTAGTAAGACAAAAGGAGTTTACCCACACAGACAATGATGGTCTCACCTGTGTTGCTCTGCGTGCGTCCCTAGAACCGCCTCACCACCTTCCTCGTTCTGACAACCGTCTTCCCATCTTGAACGAACAAGCATCTAACCACATCCCAATCAGTTGCCATCTTCATCAACACTTCAATTCACTTGCTTCCTCACACCCGAATCCCAAGCTCCCCACCATCATCGCCCAATTCATTGCGTCGTTGGTCGATTTGACCACAGGCAACCACCATGGCACGCGACAGCAGTGAGGATGATGAGACGAAGATCACTATGAACTCACAACGTTGAGCAGACAATGATTGGGCCTCGGGTTCAAGCGCTAGGGACGATTGCGGATCTAGGATCCCGACAGCGTTAAGGTGTGTTATACACTTATACTCTCTATTCCATCTCGATCCAACTCCTCCAACCCACTTCCCTTTTCTCACATCCTAGTGATGTCCGATTGGGAGCTCGTGGTGGTAGGCCTTTAACAGTGTGGGAACAATGGTGGCGGCGGATGGTGGCGCAAAGCTAGGAGTAGGTTTGTGTGCGCACAATGGCTAGTGGAGGCCACCCTACTTGGGGTGCCATGGTGTGGATGGGTGCCTTGCCTCCACAGACGCGGTCATGCTCGCTACAAGCTACAATACGCTGTCGATTCTCCTGGTCAGGTATGGTGTTGAACAAGACTAGGAGTATTGTTTTTTTTTCGTCCATGTCAAATTCATGTGCTATGTTAAGGCGAATCGGACAAAACCCTTTTCCAATGATTTTTCGAGTAGTACCGAGCTGGAGCAAAACCATGAGCAAAGATTTAACGAGTTTTTTTTTGCAAGAGCAGGACAGTCAAGACGTCTCATCTCTGTCTATACTTATCCCTAAAAAATATCAACCTACTGCAATTTTAGTATCCTTACTATTTCAAGATCCTTCCTGTATAGATATAGGGTTAAATGACTTGAAAAGAATTGTCTGCCCTTTCTAAAGCGTTCCTGTAATTTTTTTAGCTCACTTCATTTTCGTGTTTTTCTTACAACACAAAAATAAATCATAGTAGCAAAATACTTGTTTGTTAGTTGTAGTTCATCGGTTTTCATTTTCTTTTCAGAAGAGCATAGCAAAAATAGCTATTTTTTCTTGTTTTCACTCTCACTGAAATATTGAAATTTGAGCATCAGTTACTACTTGTTATGTTGTTCTATGTATATGCAGTTTGGCCATCAATTACTCATGTCAGCAAAGCGGAATGGAAAATGAGCCCTAATATTTGAGGAGAAAATTGATCATTTGCCACTTTGAAGAGTGGGCTTCAAAATTGCCACTTTCAAAATTAGCTTAAAAATGCCATGCAGTACATTTACCTCTTGATTACCATGCCATTTGATCCATTTAACTTATTTAATATTTTTTTTCTAATTTCAGGGGCTGGAAAAGACCTTTCTACCCTTGCTAAGTTTTGCACTGCATGGGCTACCCAGCTTGTACTGCACGGACGTGATCCTCTGCAACGAGATGCACATCGATTAAGCCATTGATTTTCCTTTCTGAGTCAGTGGAGTAGATCAAGATTTGATTAGTAGGTAGGTAGGATTAGCAAGGCAAGGGAGGATTGAACGAGATGGTCTTTCGGAAGTTCTTGGGGTCCTTGGGATCTTCGAAGGGTAGGCGCCGACGAGCATGACGTAGAGCGTGACGGCGCAGGACCAGACGTCGGCGTGCTTGCCGTCGTACTCGCGCCTGGAGAGCACCTCGGGGCGATGCAGGCGGGGTGCCGACCGTTGACTTGGGGCGCGAGTGCAGCAGCGACGACTTGGAGTATCCAAAGTCGCAGATCTTGAGCCTCGGCGCGGGGCTGCCGTCCGGCAGCGTGTTCTCCAGCTTGAGGTCGCGGTGGCAGATCTGCATGGCGTGGCAGTAGCTCACGCCGCACACCAGCTGCTGGAAGAAGTACCTGGCCTCGTCCTCGTGGAACCTCCCCGCCTCGCAGATGCGCTCGAACAGCTCCCCGCCCGCCGCGTACTCCATCACGATCGCCAGGTGCGTCGGCATCAGCACCACCTCCTTGAAGCGGATGATGTTCGGGTGCCGGAGCGAACGGTGGTTCACGATCTCACGGAACACATTCTCGTCGATCTGCCAAGTTGTTGTCGTGCAGTTTTGACTCTTGAGAGCTCGCACGCACCAGCAACAAATAATTCTTGCAGAAAAAGAGACAAGGAATCGATACCCTGTATCCTCTCTCGATGAACTTCATGGCGACGAGCTCGCGCGTCTCCTTGTTCCGCATGAGCTTGGCCACCCCGAAGTTGCCCGTGCCGATCTCCCGAACAGGCTCGTACTTGTCCATAGCTGTCTCTGCCAATTATCTCAAGCACTCTTAATCTCTGTAGCTTCCTATGGAGGCTTGTGTGCTGCTTCCTATATATATCAAGCTTATCTCAGCTGTCGGGTAGCTCATGCAGTGTAAAACTTAGCAAGGGTAGAAAGGTTTTTCCAAACTGAAATTAAAAATATTAAATGAGTTAAATGACTCAAATAGCATGGTAATCAAGAGTTAAATGTACTGCATGGTATTTTTAAAGCCAATTTTAAAAGTGGCAATTTTATGGCCCACTCTTCAAAGTGGCAAATGATCAATTTTCTCAATATTTGAGGATGTATTGGTGTATAGTGTATTGTCATTTAATGCTTCAAGATTCAGTTCGTGTGCATTTTTTCAATGCTTTCATGAATCAAATATTCACATGTGGGACATGTTCTTTCCTAAATAATCATTGATAGGTTTGCTCATGTAACTAGAAAATTAAATTGTTTGAGTCTACTAAAGTCAAATTGGCTCCTGACTTCATTTTTTTAGAGAGATTTGGATATAGTCCTGTGGGAAGATTTCTATACCTGTTGATTATGTAATGTGTTTAATTCTTTATTGTTCATCCTTTAAATCCTTCTAACCATTTTTATTTTAGTGACAAAGGTGACACATGTTGCTACATCTTATCATGCTCTTTCTCTTTTGCGACACAGATGCTGGGGCTCCGTACAATTCCTTAAGCACTATCTTGGGTGGTTTTTTTTTGTCTGATGACTTATGATTTATGGATTAAATATTTGAATTCTGACTGTTCGTAAGAGGTAGTACACACAAAAAAATAGTTGCATGCGATTTTGGCCAGTACTACTGAACTCAGTACACTTTTTATTACAATATTCCTATTAATCTTGTCTTAAAAAATGCATCGTTTAAAAACTAGTTACTGTAAATAGTATAAACATAAGCACATTTGAACCCACCCCTTTTTTATCACTCCAAAGGCAGTAGACGAAAATTCAACATTATTGCAGCAACTTCTACACTAGGCTCCATGTTTTGCTACACAGGCATGGAGTTTCTTACCCCTCATTATAAAGGTCACCCATGTGTTGTGGTATATTTTGTAGTGTTGGCTGTATTGGCAAACATTTGGTTTAGTACTAGACTTTGTTCCTTCCCAAATTCATTTTTTTGCCAATGTTTGGCCAAAACATTGGTTGCCAACTTGGATTTTGAAATTTGGCTAGGTATGGTGCAGCAGTTTAAGTTGGCATGGAACTAACACAACTTGGGAAAAGCATGGACAACATTCATGCTAGTACTCTTATTAGCATAAATGTCAAATAACAGTTGTATATATGTGGCTATAGATGGACAAGTGGAGAAAGTTATTCAAATTTATCGAGATTTATGGTGGCTTTGAAGAATGTTTATCAGGTAATTATTGGCATTGGAGGTGACGTATACAGTAAATGTAATTGATCATTCAATTGGAGCGCTAGTGAGCACAACATGTAAATATAGGGCTTGTTCTTTTTGGCTGTGGCTTGTGCCTTTTGGGATGTTCATATGAGAGATTACAAAGTAATAAAAACTCACGTGCAGTTTTTACCAATATAAATGAAGTCGGTACAATATGTATTACAATTAACTAGGAGACCCTATCTTAAAAAATATTTTGTTTAAAAGTTAGTTACTGTAGAAAATCCAAAAGTTAAAACCAAAAACTGAAAAAAATAGGGCCATAGAAACATAAAGGACCACTGTTCTCATACTCAATCGAGCACGCAAAATCATGTATACCGCAGGTAGCCTCCCCACGTAAAGAGAACAGACGTGTAGAAAACTCGTAGTCTTGCTAAGATTAGCAACTCGCTCATTTCAATTTGAGCTTCTGGCTTTTGAGTTATTTTTTATTATTCTTAAATTTTGTCTTTTTCTGACTTTTTAGCTTTTTTGAGTTTTTTATCGGTTCTTTTTTCCTGTATTCATTTGTATTGTTTGTAATTGACTAACATATTTTTTCTATATTTAAAAATTTATAAATTTAATTATGTTAAATAAGCCACCGTCGGTCAACTATATTACAATTTCAGTCATAAGTCGCTTTTAAATGAAATGAACGAGCTGTAGACCTAGAATCAACGTAAGTAGTTGTTAACTGGTTATTGAGACTTTTTTTCGCACATTGTTGTGATTTGTGAAGCTACCCTTTTCAGCCATGTACATTTCTTCTTCCTCGTAGAACTCCTGCCCATTGATTTGTGAGCTATAATACTACTTGAGCTTATTGAAAGTAATTGTGTGATAGATTTCGTTGATAGCTTTTGGGTGTGGCTTGTGACCGAAAATGAATAGTAGTTACTAGAAAAATTGATTTGTGGAAGGAGGAGTTGAGCTATGAAAAAAGTGATGAAGAGATACGTGCGTGTGACAGAAATGAAAGGGTGGGGTGAGTGATGCACCCGTGACCCCTGTCTTATTTTTAGAGCAAGATGGTAATGGAAGGAGTAGAGAAACCGCTTGAGAATCCAGATATTTATGTTAGGTTTTAATTTTTCTAAATTTTTACTCCTTAAAAATATGATTTAGTAGTTATCGGTGCGTTCTCTACTCTGTCACTGCAGCCAGCCGATCTAATTTAGACCGTCCGTATCTCTCCACTCCTCTCTCTTGATCTAACTGCCCCCACTTCCTATCGTGCAACTCCCCGGTTGTTTCCGCTTCGTACCCACCTCACACCTTGTTCTCTTCCTCTCTTCTCGCCAAGGCAACGCATTGGTGGCGCGCGTGGCTTGAGGAGGCATGCCAGCGGCACGTGCGGGCGGTGGTGGCCACTGTGGAGTGTGCCTCGGTAGGGCGGCCGGCGGCTGCGGACTGTGGAGGCCGAATTGGAGAGCACGCGCTACCGCAACATGGAGCTGGAGGAGAGGCTCTGACAAATGTATGCGAAGGGCCAGGTATGGCTGGGCGTAGCCAAGAGCCATGAGGTCGTCGCCGCCGACCTCCGCGCCACCCTCGACCAGCTCCTCCAATCCCCCTGCACCATCACCAACGCTGCCGAGGGCGACGCCAAGGGTGCACAAGGGTTGCGGCCTAAAGCAGAAATAGGTAAAATGTTACAGGGCAAGTTTTCTAGATAGAGAGGGGAGAACTATTGTCATCATGAAACCTACAAAGCAGGCAAGAACTCAACTCTTTTAAAGTGTCATCCTTGCACTTTTTCCCTTTTTTGAAAACCGTCAATCTCTAGTTCCTTAGTCAAGAATTCACCTGTGTACTTTTTCTCAAATTTCAGAATACATCGTCCCATGAAGGGCAGTTGTAGTTTCTTGTCTATACATTGGAGAATGCAATCCTCAAGCTGTGTGAAGGTCAAAGACAAAATGGTGTGGTTCATAGACTTCACGGGATGGACACTAGCCAATGCAACCCCATAAAGACTGCCAGACAAAATGCGAATATCCTACAAAATCATTACCCTGAGAGGCTGGCCATTGCATTTCTGTTTAATCCCCCCAAAGTATTGAGGCTTTTTGGAAGGTGTAGACTTTGAACCTTTCCCTTTCATAACTGTAGTACTGTATGTGCCTAGTTTTATTCACAAAGATTCCAAAAATTGAGTTATAGTGTCGATACAGAAAATGCTTCGTATTGTTTGTTTTCTAACTTAAATGTTTCAATTGCTTTCAGGTTGTCAAATTCTCCTTGACCCAAAATCAATATAGAAGGTGAATTTTATGCCACTGAACAATGAGGAGAGCATGAAAACAATGTACAAGTACATTGATCCAGAAGTCCTTCCGATAGAGTTTGGAGGGAAGAACATGTTGTACAACCATAAGGATTACTCCAAGTTTATGATAAAAATGACGAAAAAGTTTTGCATTGCTTGTTTTCTAACTTAAATGTTTCAAATGCTTTTAGGCTGTCAGACTTTTCCTTGATCTGAAATCAATGCAGAAGGTGAACTTTGTGTCCCTCAACAACGAGGAGGGCATGAAGAATCATGTACAAATACATTGATCCTGTCCTTCCGGTAGATTTTGGAGGGAAGAACAATGCGGTGTACAACCACGAGGATTACTCCAAATTAATGATGAAAGATGACATCAAAACAGCAAGTTTTTGGGAAGTAGGTGCAAAACTGACCATGCTAACCATGTCATCAACGGACACTCGGTTCCCGATGTTACACCGCAATTGTCGGTGGTTGCTGCTAAAGCAAGTTGAGGAGCATCAACCAGCCATGATACGGGTTCCTGGTATAGCTCTGAAAGGCGACTTATAGGTAGATAAGTTGAGGGCTAATGTATGTTCAGATAATTAAATGAAATAGCAAAATATCTCACTTGTGATGTTACAGCACCAGATATTACTTGTCCATCCTCAAATAAGTGATTTCGTAATAATTATCACGTGGACAAGGAAATGTCACAAACTAATTAAATTTCCCTGGTATTAGTTGTCTTCTCTCTGAATTTTATTCGCTTTTTTGCTATTTGAATGATATTCTTGGTATTTTTCTCTTTAATTTTTTTTGTTCTAATAACTCCATGTCTCCATTTATGAAACTGGGATGGGTAGACTTTAGATAAAAAAAAACGTATATTTATTTCAACTTGACGTTGTAGACTTTGGTTTTCTTTTCTAATGAACAACATTTGTTGTCACTCAAAACAGCACCGTACCTTGTCAAGTTGTCATTACTGAGTGCTGTTTATTGTCCAAAAACATAGCAGAGACCCACTCCAACTCGATGTCAAGTGGTCAAATACTCACTCCTATTATTTTTTATCATTGATGTGCCTAAGAATAAAACTTTAAGCTTGATATATGTCTATGTTAAGCAATCTGCTTCTGCTTAATTTCTTCCAAGAAGTTATCTCAGCATATATGTAGAGGAAAATTTTGTGGCTTTGAGACCCCGTGGGTGACAACACCAACGACGCTGTGTCCAAGGCGATGGCGACGACATGCAAGGCTTGCGGCGAGGGCGAGGCATGCATGCTGCTGCTCCCGTGCCGCGCGTGCGAGTCCGCTATGGACGTGTGCCCCATGTGTGCAGCCACCAAGAATGTCTTGGTCCATGTCCTGCTGTCCTGAGCGCCGAGGCTAGCCTGGCCCACACTGTGCATGCGCCACGCAGCCGAGCTCGTCTTCTCAACCTCTTTGTGACTCAATCCGTTTTGGTGCCTACAGGCTGGGGCAGTACGACGTGTGTGTCACGTGATCTAAGGAGAGTGAGAAAGAGAGGGAGGCGGCGGAGGGTTAGCGGTGTGGCATGATCGTTCCAAGCGGACTAGCTTGATGGGTTGGGTGTGCCCAGCTGGACTGGAGTAGAACATTAGTAGGGTTAGGAATTGGCCTAACAGCAACAGTGCATCTTTTGAATTATTCTTTTAATTTTACTGCATTTCTACTCCTAAATAATTCGATGCGAATTTAACAACTAAAACTATAGAAAATATTTACCATTAAAACTTGGTCAAATTAGGAAGACTACACCTTGGCAGCCGGTGGCAAGGACGAAGACAACATTTGGTGGTGAGGAAGACAAGGACCAGATCTCGATAGCGTTGACAATAGGGAGGCTCGGGTTTGTTCGTGGTGCAAACAAGGACCGAATAGTATCGGAACCAATGAGGACGAGGCCCGAACTGGCCAATGGCAGCTAGAGGGGGGGCACATTGAGGGCGATTCAACAAGGGAGCACTCAAGAGAGAAGAGAGGGTGTGAGGTGCCCAGGACCTATCTCAATACACATAGATATATACAATGCAATATACATACCACAAACTCGTGTACTATACAACAGGTGTTGTTTGTGGTAAGGCGTAAGACGAAGTACATGACGGCAGTGAGATGCACGGTGATGTGCTATCTCACTTTGCACCTGTGGCAAGGTGCGCGATATCTCTTCTTTGGCTAGCTCGATAGCGGCGATCGTATTCAAACGGCGATAAATATGCTTTGATAATCGAATGATGATAGTAAGTTTAGCTTGCTTTTGAAGCTTTAGAACATGTAAAGTGATTCTTTTATCAAATTTTACGGTAATATATAAACACTCAATTAGTAAAAGTTAGAAAAACAAGTCAATACAAATCACACGTTAATGCATGCGGTTGGTCGTCACGTCACTCAGCCGCCCATATCCTTTGGCAAACGCACGCACGCACGCACGCAATGCAACGCATTGTCCGATCGAGATCGTGCCCCCATGGAGTTTTTTGCTATTATGATACCCTCTAAGTTGGGTTTCGCTGAAACGGTATTTATACCGTGAATTTCTCCCAAATAGTACCTTTGTTGTTAACACCTCTTCAAAATAGTATTATCAGGGATTTGAACTAATTTTCATTTGATTTTTGAATTTTAACTCCTTCATATGACTAAATTGCCTCTGCTCATTTTGTTTCTTCCGCCCAAGAGTACGAACGAACTCTTCCATTTCTCATGATCAAGTAATAATAAAGCGAAAATTTTGATAGTGAAGACGTGGTCTTGCCCTTGACGTGTGGTCCGATCACACCGCCACGACGTGGTCCTGTTGCCCTTGCCGACGCGGCGACCGCCCTCGGGCGACGTGCGATCGTCCGTGGCTCGTGCGCGCACTCCGTCGCGATCCTTGCCGCGCTCTCACTGGCGTTGACGGCGCCGCGCGAGTATTCGACGGCTAGCGGCGTCGCCGCCGCCAATGAAACCCAAATGATGTGAAAATAAGAAAATAAAAGTGATTAGGTTAAACAAAATGAGCAAGGGCAGTTCAGTCAATTGGAGTCAATTGGGGAGTACAAATTCGGAAATTAAATTATTTGAGTTAAAATCCCTGAGAATACTATTTAAGAGAAGTGAAGGTACCATAATAGAAAAAAAACTCGCCCCCATCTCCGAGCAACGCGCGCACGTTGCGTCGCCCGCACCCACCGCTGCATCCATCGGACGGCCACCGGCTGCCGGATCGACGGCGGGCGTCGCGCGTGGCGTCCGGCGACCGATGCCCCCCAGCCAGAATATTCCTTGCCTCGCCCTCTCCCCCACATCCAGGCTCCACACGGCCATTACCTCCCCCTCCTCCCTCGCTCGACTGCGATGAACAGCAAATCCCCCGATTCTTTCGATCGCCCATGGCGTGGCTGATCTGACCCTAGCTGCCCCCGCCGCAGCCTTCGCCTCGCCGCTGTTCTGTCCCCCTCCCTCGCTCTCTCTCTCATGTAAGTGAGCGTTTCTGTTCCTTTTGCCCTCGTTAATCTTCTTTGCTGGTTTGTCTGGTCCAAGATCGGCGGGTTCTTGTCCGGGCTCGATCGATCTCAGTCCCACGGAGCTCGGGCATCACCGTGTCTCCCTGATCTGTGTAATTCGAGTTACCAAGCTCGGATTGTGCCTGGTACGTGAATAGTTTAAGTGAATTCCCGTACCATCCCATGCTCTGCTGATGAATTAGGGGGTGGGGCTCCGTCCATTCCGTGGTGCTGACCCGGAAATGTGGTGATTGGTTGGGCCATTTCCGTGATCTGCTGGTTTTGTTCCTCTTAAGGATGATATGTTGCTTGTTTAATCGTCTGGGTGACCATCTTGCCTCCAGGAGCTATGGGTTTTCTTGCACGCAATCTGTTTGCCTGTGTCTCTGGGATTGGGAATTTGGTTGGGGTTTAGCACTGAGGCCGTTGCAAATGCGGATGAAGATAGTGGCGTTGCATGGTGGTGGCGCGTCGATATGGGTACATGGATCGGCAGCAGCAAACGACGTATGCTATTTGAGGAGTGAATCGAGCAGCGTTAGCTGGAGAATGTTGGGTACTGACGGACGATCGAGAAGACCAAACGGTGATGGTGGGATGTGGGTTGTCAACTGTTTTAACTTATAAGAAACTCGTGTGAAATAAGCACATTTCGTAGAGACAAAGCTGTGAAGATGGAGTTGATCTAGCAATTGAATCTTATCTCCTGTCTAACAGCCAGCATTTCATTTGTTTGCTTTTGTAGTTCTTACCGCCTCAACCTTGCACATCACTTCAAGGATGTAATCCTGTTTCTTCTATCATGTTCCATTTCTAAACTATATGTACAACTTCATTTAGATGCCATGTGAACATGTACTGTTTACACTTCATTGCTGAGACCACCTTGCCGAATCTGATTAGAATTTTATGAACCTTATAGTTGTATGGCACATGGTACAATTTGGGTTTGGGTTCTAAATTCTTCTACCTGAAGTTCTACCTCAATACTTAACAAATTAGAAGAGTAGGCGGTCTTCTGTTGACATGTATTTATATTGAGATGGATCTACCATCTGCTGACAAATGAGATCATGTTAATTTTTTACCAAAACTTCCTGTAGTTGGAGACTTGGACTTTCCAGGGTGCGCTAGATGACTGGGACCACATTTTTACAGCTTGTCTTTGATTACAAAGTTGTTTGGTTTTCTGCATCTGTAATTTGGTGATTGTGTAGGCTCAATTTTTTTTGTTTTTATCATTTCTGATATATTAAGTTACATTCTTTTCTTTCCTTAATAGAAAATGGCGATGATGGTGGATCCTCCGAATGGCATGGGAAACCAAGGGAAGCATTACTACTCTATGTGGCAAACCTTATTTGAGATAGACACCAAGTATGTGCCAATCAAGCCCATAGGGCGAGGAGCTTATGGAATAGTTTGCTCATCCATAAATCGCGAGACAAACGAAAGTAGCGATAAAGAAGATACATAATGTCTTTGACAATCGTGTGGATGCACTAAGGACATTGCGGGAGCTTAAACTTCTTCGGCATCTCCGACATGAGAATGTTATTGCTTTGAAGGATATAATGATGCCAGTACAAAGGAGCTTTAAGGATGTGTACTTGGTTTATGAACTTATGGATACCGACTTGCATCAGATAATCAAATCACCTCAGGGGCTTTCCAATGACCACTGCCAATATTTTCTTTTTCAGGTAATGCTTGGGTCCCTCTTTTTTATTCTCAATATTATCTTCCATAATTGCGTATTTAAAGAGTAATTATGTGTCTTGTAATGCTCCATGGGCATTACTTTCCCTACCTACACCATTTGTGATAATGCATCTCATATCTGCAAGTGTAGAGTCAGCGATCCTATCGGAAGGTTCACTCTCATACGCATCGAGCATCATACCCTAATCTATACCATATTAGTTGGAATAAGATTTTTCGTGATAGCAAGACAACGAATGTTAGGTATCTTTGTAGTGTTCCCTAGGCGGTGCCTAGGTGCTAGGCGGCGCCTCCGCCTTTGCCGCTTGCCGATTTGGCCCGCCTAGGTGGTCGCCTAGGTGCTAGGCGCCGATTTGTCGCCTCGACTAGCGCCTAGCGCCTAGGTGAACATCTGTATCTTTGTTAGTTCAAACTTCAAAGACAATCTGTTTTGTTAACATTTCAACGTTAGGCATTAGTTAGAGTCGATACTAATTAACTTGAATTTGATGTTGTTTCTAAAACGCAAGGTTATTAAATCGGTAAGTCGAGTCGAGTCGAGTCGAGTCGTCAAGGGACCGACTTGCCAGCATACCACCCTTGGATGATAGAAAATTAAACAGAGCATGAAATAAACAAGACTTGAACAAATTCAAAGCATGTTACCTCATTGTTTGTATAGTTGAACTATTGAAGTGTGAAGAACCCAAGAGCTAGTTCCCATACTGGTTGAAGAAGCACCAAATTCTTGTAATATGCATGCAGATTTATACACATCAATACATACACATTAAATCACTATGGGTTTAAGAAGGCATTTACTTAGTTATCTTTATATTCCTCCTTGTAGCAGTAGCATGTTCATCCACATATGGTCTCATGTTCTCAACATGAACTTTGTAAGATACATGTTAGCAGCAATAAAAATTAAGCATAATAGAGCAAAAGTGAATCAAACAACACTCCATAACGAGTTAACAACAATAGAGTTCCAAATGGAAATTAAACAACATAATAGAAGTTCAAGTGGCAAACACATAAATTAAAGACCCATCGATCATCACAATCACCACACAAGGCCACAGGAGGGCAAGGAGGAGCATTCAATAATTAAGTGAAAATAAGAGAGGAGGAAGCAAACCTGGTGGCAAGGGAGGCGGATCCAGCTAGGGCGATGGTGGCGAGGTGGATCCGGTTGGGGCGACAGTGGCGAGTTGGATCCGGCTGGGGTGACGGTGGCGAGGTGGAGTCGGCAAGAGGCGAGGTGGATGCTGCCGTTGGCCACTGCTGCACATGCAGTGCCTGGCCGCCTCTACGCTTGGACTGGAGGAGTCACTTATAGTCGTCCATCTGACTCAAGCCAAGCTCAAAATGGCCCAAAACGAGTCTACCCTCTCCTGTGCTTGCGCCTTCTCCCACGCTCGCGCCTTCTCCCGCGCATTTCACAAGTCACCTGACTTGTCTCTCAAGTCAGCGACTAGTCGATCTAAGTCAACCAGTCGACAGCAAGTCGCCGACTTGTTCAATTAGTCGAGTCGGTGGCTCCAATCAGCGCCGCCGCCGACTGGATGACTAGTCGATGGCTTAATAACAATGCTAAAACATAAACTGTTGAACTGTTGATCCATCCCAGGTATGGCTTTAGCCCTAACCCCAAAATCAATTTGGGCGCACAAGCTGTATTTGGTCCCTGTGAACATCTTTTCTCATTTTTACATAATATTATTATAGTTTGTGCACACATGAACGAAAATTGTGAAACCCAGATAGAATCCGAAACAATCACATGTAACTCGGCATAGCATCCTGTGTGATTCTGGTTGGTTTGACATGTTCCTGCACTCCGTAGGATTTGAAAGAACTGACAATAACTGGGCAGTTATCTTTGTTTCGAAGCCCAGATTCCAACAGTTTAGATTGACAAGAGGATACTGGTAGTAATTTTGGAATGAAAGGCCAAACTATACTGATATACTCTAGCCATATGGACAATGTCAAATTGGAATATTGGATGGCGTGGAATTGTTTAGCTTTTCTATTTCCTTTGGGTTAAAAGAAACATCTTTTTTCTTTGGTTGTTTGACACAATAGCATAGTCCATATGTGATATGTGGACCTTTCTTTTCTGCAAGTGTGAATCAGCAACCACTTGGACACACTGTGTACATTAGTAGCTGCCACCATGAATCTTCTTTGACAAAATTTTAATTTCACAAATTTGATTTGATCTGTTTATTCTGTCACAAGTAGCTGCCAGGCGTTCTCTTGTTGCCTCATCAAATGCATAAAAGACAGTCATAGGCTCATGTCCTGTGCAACCTAAAACTAGCACCTTCTGTTTAGATGTTTATCTTTACCAATTACAACTTGTTTTGTTAATTTACTAAAGCCATACCTTTCCATTCCAAGTGATATATTGAGTAGGACTGCTTGGACCTTAATTGGTCAGACCTCCCCTTCCAAATAAAGCCAGTTTTTTTGTGAAATGGCGCTTTCTGGTAAAGCTGTAAAGTAGCACTTCTTTCGCTAGGACTTGCGTGTTTACAGAGATTTACAGAGAATCCAATAGTTAATAAATAGTTATCTGTAGGTGCGACTGCATGAAACTACAAAAATAGAGCTTCAGCTTCTCTACATGAAGTAAATATCATGTTGATGGCCTTCCTGTTCATGTTACCCTTCAGCTTCATTTAACCTGTTGTCTTGAGATCCTTTAAATTCTCTATCATTTAATTCTTGTTTTTTGCTATCTTGAGATCCTTTAAATTCTCTATCATTTAATTCTTGTTTTTTTGCTATCTACCTTTTTTGTTGATAATTTAAGCTGATGTTGTTTTCTTGATTGTAGTTGCTTCGAGGACTGAAATATCTCCATTCGGCAGAGATACTCCACAGAGACCTAAAACCTGGAAACCTACTGGTGAATGCAAACTGTGATCTGAAGATATGTGATTTTGGTCTTGCACGTACAAACAGTAGTAAAGGTCAGTTTATGACTGAATACGTCGTCACCCGCTGGTATAGAGCTCCTGAGCTGCTCCTCTGCTGTGACAACTACGGCACTTCCATTGATGTTTGGTCTGTTGGCTGCATCTTTGCTGAGCTACTTGGCCGTAAGCCTATTTTCCCAGGAACTGAATGCCTAAATCAGCTCAAGCTCATAGTCAATGTTCTTGGCACCATGAGTGAGTCTGACCTAGAGTTCATCGACAACCCAAAAGCTCGCAGATATATCAAGTCCCTTCCCTACACTCCTGGTGTTCCCCTCACAAGTACGTACCCACATGCACATCCTCTTGCCATTGATCTATTACAGAAGATGCTCATCTTTGATCCTACCAAAAGAATTAGCGTCACCGAGGCTCTTGAGCATCCTTACATGTCTCCACTGTATGACCCAAGTGCAAATCCTCCAGCGCAAGTGCCCATCGATCTCGATATAGATGAAAACCTCAGCATAGAGATGATTCGGGAAATGATGTGGCAGGAAATGCTCCACTACCACCCTGAAGTTGTTGCAGCAATAAACATGTGATGGTCTTCCACAGCCCCAGGAACTTCGCAGGCTCACTTTTTTTCTAAAAGCCTACTGTGATTATCGCACCTATTAAGTAACCACGACATGTGTTTGGAGATTTATCTCCGTGTAAATATGTGCGCAATAAGAACGGCATATGGATAATTGGATAGTTCTTGTTATGGACCATTACTTGGTGTATGTATAGCAGTTGACTGGTGTGTTGTTGTATGTGTTCATGAAGCAGTGTTGAAGTGAATTCAGTAATGCTGCCAAGTGTTAATTTGGGATGCTGCTTTAATGTATGTGGTTTTAGTTTCAACTGCTCCCTTTCATGGTGGTATTTCAAGGTGACGTGCTGTCAAAATCTCTTGTTTCTAATCAATAACTGCACGGCCTGGTCTGGAAGTTACTGTTATATATAGCCACTACTATCTGGAAATGTTACACTGGTATAATACTATCAAGAACTGAGGTACCTGTCTGATACTACATTCTGAAAGTTAATTCCTTTTCTTTGCGGGGAAAAAGTTTGTTCTTCTATACCGAACAACTCATCTGAATTTTGGAAAGACACATTTGTTCAAATGCAAGAACCTGAAATAAGGCGAAGATAATTAGTACGCTGTGGGCGTCAGCAGCTAAATTAACACTCATCTGAACACGATGAAAACTGTGTGTCGTCCTCCTGAGATTTCAGGCCAAAGCATACCATTGTCTCACAAGAAACTGAAACAAGTGAGAGGTTAATTGAACCATCAATCTGGCCGTATAATTTGCTTGCTAGTTCACCAGCAACTGTAAGGCAGCAACAAGCTCGCATCGCCGCTTGCAGCAGTCTCAGAGACAGGTCACGGCGTAGTGCCGCACGGCGGCCGCCGACGTAGTCCGGCGGCGGCGGGAGGTGCGGAGAGTTCGCGAAAGGGATCCTCCTCTCGAAGTCTATTTGCGGAAGGGCGCCCCCGGGGAGGTCGTTGGATGCAACACCGACCGGATTGGGTCTTTGTTGACCGTTGGATTGCAATCACGCGGCCTAGGTTGGGGCGGAGCGAAGTGTACTAGGAGGTAATCTTTCAGAAAACCTCTTATGGCGTGGCTCTTTTTGCGCAAACAGCCCCCGAGATGGATTTGGGATGCCTTCCCACCGTCCGATTTGGGCAATGTTTCTCTAGATGCTAGGCGCTAGTCGGACGGCAGATCGACGTCTAGTGTCTAACCAGGCTAGACGGATATTTAGACGGACAAAATCAGCTAAACGGTTAAGACAAAAGGTTGACACCTAGCGTCTAGATGCTGTCTAGGCAGACTAGACGGCCGTCTAGGAGAACACTGGATTTAGGATAGATCGAAATACACGGTCTTGGATCACGCTCCCCACCCTTTCAATCCCTACTCCCACGAGCGCGAAGAGCTAGCGAGGCGGGGCAATGGCGGCGGCGGCGATGCCTCGGAACATCCACTGCTTCTCCCAAGTTGCCACGCCGTCCCAATGAGCTATGACCCATACCGAGAAAATTGATCATTTGCCACTTTGAAGAGTGGGCTTCGCAAAATTGTCACTTTCAAAATTGGCTTCGCAAAAATACCATGCAGTACATTTACCTCTTGATTACCATGCCATTTGAGCCATTTAACTCATTTAAATTTTTTTTCTAATTTCAGGGGCTGGAAAAGACCTTTCTACTCTTGCTAAGTCATCTTATTTCCATCATAAAGCGTGGTAAATTGTAGTGAAAACTAAGACAACATGCACCACAAATGAACGCATAATAACCCACATAGAAGTCCAGTTGTCCATTCCATTGTTCTTCCTGATTGCTCCTATCCTGCTTGGCTAATTCCAGGAAGAAACTCTAGTCACTAGCCAGCCCAGCTACTTGGCATCTTTTCTTTTCACCACAAAATTTCGGTGAAAAAAGCGAATCAAGGCACCACAAAGGCGTGTTGCCGACTTGCCAGGAGCCAGAGCACGCATGCACCTTTTGAAAGAAGCGGCGGCGGCCGCCTCACCGCGGCTCCTCGGAGGCGACACCTCATCCTCCGCCAAAGACGGATTCACCGAGGGGAGCCGGAGGGCGCGGAAGGGTAGGAAGGTCTTTTCCAGTTCCTGAAATTAGAAAAAATATTAAATGAGTTAAATGGCTCAAATGACATGGTAATCAAGAGGTAAATGTACTGCATAGCATTTTTGCGAAGCTAATTTTGAAAATGGCAATTTTGCGAAGCCCACTCTTCAAAGTGGCAAATGATCAATTTTCTCGACCCATACCCCACTCCGATTGGTTTGTTGAGCCGTATGCAAAAATTAATTTGCGATTCGCATCCCTGCTGATTCGGCAATGCTGCTATCCTGTTCCGCTGTTCGTCGGTTTCAGCTGGTCTTTGTTTCCTTATTTGCTTTGCTGTGCATGTTTCAATACAATGTGCCAATGAATCGATAATTTCAGAGCATTAAAAGTGGATAAAACTGTGCTGCTTGCTATGTGAATGTATATTCTAACATCACTTTATTTCCTTCCTTCACCTCACATTGTAAACCTGAGACAAACTATGTGATCCCCATGACAACTCACTCTAAAGGCATCTCTATGCTCTCCAAAGCAAAACTCCAAAAGACAAAAAAAGGGCGGGAAAGAAATTCTCGCTCACAACTCTTAGCTAATGAGAAACTAAAAGGCCAAAAAGGTCCATTCTAGCAAGCATCACTGTCTAGCTCTCTTCCTCCAGAGCTTGCTGCAGAAGAGATGGGCTCCTAACAAACCTTCCCTGCAGTAACCAAAACAGAAAGAGACACATCAATAATTCACAAACTTTGCTCTGACAAACTACATCTGTAGGTGATACACATGGTATTTTGGTGTGAACAATGAGTTTTACAGTTTTTGTGTTACAAATAGACCTTTTTATTCTTTCAAGAATCAGTTCTAGTGCTTGCCTTCATGCGAGGCCGGCAGTCGGCATTCACCTTCCGGACTTGGTACCGGATCTTCTTCGAGAACAGCCGGGTGCGCCGCTTCTCCTTGTACCTCATGACACTTGTTTCCCTGATGCCACCAGCACCAGCTCCATTCTCAGGAAACAGGTCAATGTCTGCAAGTTTGGCCTGCAACAAGGATCCACCTTCATCAGTAAGGCTGTTAAGAGCTTCCTTTCATTCAGAATCCAAGAAGAGAGATGCACAAGATGTTTACAGGTTTACATTTTCATTAAAAACTGAAAACTATCTCAAGGTAGTAATGCATGCCAATGTGTGTCCAAAGTCCAAACTACAAAGAAGCTGGACATATCTGGAATAATGATTCTAGCCAATTATGACAGCTGCAAATCTTGCCATCTATCAGAGCAAATTACAGAAAAGCCAACTGATTTGGGCTAGAGTTTGTTGCACTTGCTCTATCATTGGCCCAAAGGGCACCAAATTTGAGCCCAAATGACTCTCAGGAAGAAGACAGCCAAAAAAATCTCCAGGATCCAGGCCCAATTGTCTGTGGTCCACTGTCGAATAATTGAGTTTAATGAACTATAACCGAGTATAATGATTGAATTTATCCTATTTCTAACAGATATGCACCCATATGTTTAGCAAAATTTTAAACAACTCATCTATTCACTGAACATTTAGAGAAATAAAAGCAGTTTATAAAATCTGGAAAGTGGGCTTGCTGAGACTCACTGTTAGTTTTTTTTAAAAATGAACTCATCATTTTCTGAATACTTCTATCTTATGGGTTACTGTAACTGAGTACCAGTGATACTCTACAAAGGTGTGTACTTACAGATATGTAGTAGTACAGGGCTACTAGAGTACAAGTTGTGAGGGACCATCTGCTGGAGAAACAATTTCCTAGTCTAGAGACTTAATACGATTTTCAAACATGTGTTTTTACTTGTGAGGTGTCCCATTTTCTTGTTTGAAGAAAGCAAGTGGCAAGCAAGAGGTAAAATTCTTCTCTTTTCCTACTAAAAGGTTTCTTATCTGAAGAAATAGGCAAAGAGAGGTAAAATTATGCTACAACAACATGATTTACACCAAAATTTATTTCTTGTAATGGAACTGAAATAAAATTTTCTATCATAAAACGTATTCAGAGTTTTTTCCTACTAAAAGGAGTTCTCAGATTCATTTTTGAAACATGCCTCTTTAATCTGAATAAGAATGTGATGGGAGAGGTAAAATTCAGCTACGAAGCGCGTCAAAATTTATCTTTTACTGAAGGAGATTTCTTTGATATATAAAGAAGTTGCACTGAAGAAAAATATGCTGCCATGCTTCAATCTCTGAGGGTACTCAAGTACTCACCCGCACTTCGGCGGCCGACTTCGGCGACTCCGGCCCGCTGCCCTCGGCGAACATCGATCCTTTGCCGGACCACGCCTTGAGCACCTCGTCGGCGTCCAACTTCAGCCCCAACCCGGTCTTCGGCACCTTTGTCGGCAGACTGTCAGCATCGCCATAGCCATTAGCCGCATCCACTGTTCCATCAGCTTCCTCCTCGCATTTCGCATTGGGCAACTCCTTCCCCTGGCCATCACCTTCTACCTTCACCACCTTCTTCTTCTTGCTCTTCTTCTTCACCGGTGCCGCTGACGCCGGCGGCATTGCGGTGTTCGACACTGCCAGTTGTGGCGGTGGCGGCGGTGCAACAGTTATGTCCATTACCGGAACGACGGGCCACATCCACCAGGCGCCGTCGTCGTCCCGCCGCTTAAGCGCACGATTGAGGTTGGGCCCGGCGCCATGGCGGAACCCGAGGCCGAGCTCGAACCGGCCGGCGAGACCGACCACCATGAGGCCCTGAGGTAGGGGTGTATGCCAGAGCTGGACAGGATGGAGTCGTCGGACGTGGTGGTTGTGTTGCTCTCGACCGTGAGGCTGCCCATGATGCCGTCGATGCCCTCCGCCGCGCCGCCGGCTGCGGCCTCGTCGACATCGAGAATGGACTCGGCGTCGAAGCCATCGTCGTCGAAGTCGAGCTCGCCGGGCTCATCGGCAGTGTCGGGGCTCGCCGGTGACGGCGCCGGGTCGCGGAACTCCCGGAACACGCTGCTCACCGGTGCCGGCGACGAGCAGTTCTTTCCGCCCGATGGGCTCTGCGGCTGTGGCGACGGAGACGGCGACGGCGACGGTGTGTCACGGAGGATGAGTGCGGCGTCGGCGAGGACGGGGAGCGGCGGGAGGAGGTCGGAGGTGGGGTCGAACGACGCCGCGAGACCGGAGAGCTGCCGCGCCGGCCGGCGCGGCGCCGTCTTGGGGCTCTTCTTGACGGGGAAGACGGAGGGGTGGATGGACGCGAGCAGCGCGGCGGCCTCGTTGTACGCCTGGTTCGGTCGCTTCCGCGGCGCGCGCGCGCGCTTCAGCGACACAGACGTCGCCGACGACGACGAGTTGGACGCCTCCGACAGCATCGACGACGGCGATGAATGCACCGGGCGCAGCGGCGACGAGTGCGCGCCCGGCGATGCCGCCGCCTTCACCATGTCCAGGTCCAGCCGCAGGCCGGTTGGTATGCAAGAAGACGACATTGCAATGCCTCAACCACCACCACTCCTCAGTCCTCAACTAATCAACTTCTTGGCGGGTGAAATGGAGAAGTGTTCTGGGATCAATAATCAATTCCACGACCATTAATCCAAGAACACAAGAGCAAGAAATGCCTAAACCCCCAAACCCCAAGGCTATGAAATCCTCACAAGACTAAAGAAAGCGCGACAAGAAAGGAAATGTTGCGCGGGAACCGAGGAATTTTCCTGGTTTGTGAAAGTTGCTGCTGCCTTGTAAGATGGAGGAGAAGAGGAAGAAAGGCAGCCAAAAGAAGGCAATCTTGGGGAAAGGTGAGGTGTTCCAAGGGGCAAGCGAAGTGTTAAACAAAGCTCCGCCACCAAAACAGCCTTGGGCTTGGGGCATGGGCAAACTCCAAAGGAGAAAGAAAACTAATCAAGAACCCACACACCTTGGTCCCACCTGGGACTTGAGCTGTGCAATTGGTTTCGGACTCACCAAAACACCAAGAACACCATTGAAAAGGAGGAAATGAAAAGACTCTCTGTAGCTGCTGTACTCCTCTGTGGCAAGAAGAGGTCAAGGAGCAGAGCAGAGGCAGCAAGAACGGAGCAGGAACAGGGAATTCTGTGAGCTGAGCTGAGGAGATGTTTTTGGATTTGGAGATGGATGAACAGAGCAGCAATGCTAATTCTAGGAGGAGGAGGAGGAGAGAGAGAGAGAGAGAGAGAGAGAGAGAGAGAGAGAGAGAGAGAGAGGTGTGGGCAATTGGAACTGGTACGGAGGAAGAAAGGGTTCAAGAGGACGGAGGAGGGGGTGGGGTTTTAGAGAGGAAGAGGGTCAGGACGGTGGAAGAAGAGGCAATCCAGCCTTTCCTCCCCGTGCCTGTGGGACCCATGGCATTTGCATGACCCACACAGCAATTTTTACAGGCCCTCCTCTCCACAGAAATTTTATTGTGCAACCTCACAAAGCACGGTTTATGTCATGAATAAATTGAAAAGCAACATGTAACACGGCAACAATATAGCAGTACTATAGATTATACGAAAAATTTAATTTTTAGTACTTGCTATATCGCTTCGGTTGTACAAAAAGTAATTTTTATCGCTACTTATTGGTCGCAGTCGTCGTCAGACGCGTGGTATACAACCACGCCACGACCAAGAAACACCTACTAAAAATTACTTTTCGCATAACCGAGCGATGTAGTAGGTATTAAAATTTTATTTTTTTGTACAATCTATATTATCATATGCCTTTATGTGCCACATGTTGTTTTTCGATTCGCTGTGATACAAACCATGCTGTGCCACTGTTGCATGATAATATTTCTCCTCTCCATCTTCTTTGTGCTCTTTTTGTCCTCTCTAGGTTGTACATGTGTTGATTTGCATTGGTTGAATGAGACCAATTTGCCTTAGCTTGTTGAGTACAGTAATTGCGGGCCTTTTCTTTTGGCTCATAGCTCTTGTTCATGTTAGCTTTGCTAATAATATTTGACTGTGGTGATGAATAGTAGTACTGATAAGCGGTTGATGAATAGTAGTGTATTATATAAGAAATACGATGCAACGAAGGTACTACAACATTCGCACCATCACGCGACTTACGGAATTGTGATATAATGAAATCCAAAGTACACAGGGGGCGGAGGACCCGGTAGGGCAAGGTAGGGCTCCGCCGCGAATCCCCACCCCGAGTTGATCCGCCACCATGGATGCCTCGGTTGAAGGTCCCGCCGCTATTGAACGAAGTCCGAATGTTCTCATGAGGAAGATGACTGAATCGTTACTTCGTAAGTTTGTTAGTCGACCTTTGGCCTTTGGGCCTTGACGCTTCACGCTTGCGGCTTGCCTTGTGGGCTTGTGGTTTGTGGGCCGTGCAACATATGTGGACTGGGACTGCGGTAGCCCGTTCGCTTTCCAGAGTAGCGACGACGCTTTGCCTTCAGCCGCCGGCCGTTCCAATTTTCGCGAGTCACCAGTTCGTGTTCTCACTAGTTCGCCAGTTCGGAGACGAATCCATTAGCTGCGGATGAGCGGATCAGTTGGCGACTTCGGCACGGCTCAATTCGGCACTTCGTCACGGCAGTTCGCAGTCTCAGGCAGCACATACGCAGTCGGTGTCGTTACAGTAAGTCATCCAACTCTCTGATACTTTTTAATTTTTCCATTGTCACATGGTTAGTTGACTTTACTTGTATTTTCTATAATTCTATTCATCCTAAATGTTTTTACTTATATATTTTGTGCTTGACTATCACTACATTTAGTGAACCATTTTGAGAGATATTACTTTACTATCTATGTTATCGATTTCGCCATACCTTAAATTTTTTTCATCCTCCACCACTGAAAGTACATTACAATATGTGAAAACGAAAAGTAGTGACCGATGAATAGTAGTGATGATAGAAGCTTGGACGTCGTATTAACTTAGCTGTATGCAAGCCAATACAAATATGCTCTTTTGTCTTATCTATAGTAACTAGCTTTTAAATAAAGTATCTTTTAAGATAGAATCTATAAGTCGATTGTAGTAGATACTTTAGCGACTTCATCTATGTCGACCAAAACCTTACGGAAATAGCTCTTACTCTGTATTCTTTCTCTCACGAACAACCAAAAGACATAAGCCATAAACTGAGCCCAAAAGAATAGATCGCCACTTTGATTTTGTAGCCCAAAAGAATAGATCAGCCACTTTGATTTTGTAGAGCCTACTATTGAAAACTTGTGAACAAACAACTTACCTCATAAGGATGGCTGCAATGACATTCATGAAGCCACTTGGTACTGGCTAAAATAATATACGGTTGATTTCTATAATTGCTACTCCTAGGCAAAATATCGAGCCAACAAAAGAAATATGCAAAAAGAGATAAATCAAAGTTGGCAAGAATTATTATAAAACCGGCCATTTTGAAAGAAAACATGGGCAAAAATATTGTGTACTGTGACTTGTAGAGCATTTAGAGAATATTTTTTTTATGGTTTGTGGCTTGATTCTCATTCATTATTAGAACATGAAAAAGGGTAATTATTTTGTTTAGCTGGTTCTTGGTTCTCTCTTGCTAGCCAGGTCCCAAATCATTGTTTCCTCCAGAGACGGCACCGGCCAATGAATCATGGAACTAAGCATTACTTAACTCTATACTTTTTTTTGGACTAATACACCTTGTCTCCATGCCTCATGCGCTGGATGAAAAGCAAAGCTTTCAAGCACTCCTCCCATATGCTTTTGGTGAAATGTCAAGTGCCACTTTGTCCTAATGCTAGCCACATGTCTGTGTGCAGATGTTAAGTATATTGGTATGTCAATTTGGTATCCCCTAGTAACCACCAGTGTTTTATAGTAATATATAGCTAGCATTCGTTCGGGCAATCTTGTTGGCGTTTACCATGTAGTAGTAGTAGTAGTATATTCGTACTTTTGGACGAATGTATCGATAGATTCAGTACTGAATGTTGCTAACTTGCATGAAATATATGTATATATTTTTCTCATCTTCTCTTCTTTGTTTATTGGTTAGAAGACCAAAAAGGTAGTAAACATTGATGCATGGCTGTGATCGTTTGGCTTCAGCTTTTAGTTTCGACTTATTTTTCATTATTCATAAATTTCGCTTTTTCAACTTTTGGCTTTTTGTTGAGCTTTTTGCGGTTCTTTTTTGTCGTATTTGTTTGTATTATACGAATGGGCTAACATATTTTTATATATTTTTATTTTAAAATTTAATTATGCTAAATAAGTCTCTCATCGATTCTGTTGTTTTTCAATACCATGTTGCTTTTCACCATAAGCCACAAAAAGCCCAAATGATCACCACCTTTCAAGAAATGAAATGGAAATGTGTGCCGTTAGGAATGAAATATTTGATTTTTTTATAACTTCGTTAGACAAGATAAGATAGATCTTACCTGATTCTCTATTGAATGAAGCACAATGTACAACTATTTCTTCAAAATATTGAGCTAGATGACCGGAATTAGCTAGCCCTCTCTTAGCAAACACATAAATCCAATCCGCTACATTCATAAACCTTGTAAGCCTATCGCGATTGAAATTTTCAAGCTCTACTTCAAACAGTTTTAGCTTTTGACTTTTGGCTTTCGGAGTTAAAAGCTACTCGAATATGTCAGTGTTTTAATTTCAGTTTTTGTATTTTTCTTTTATTCCTTTACATTGTTTGGTCGATATAACAGTTTTTTTAGTTTTTATTAAATAGCTAAAAACTAACAACTGTTATAATATATTTTAGTTAAAATTCAAAACTATGTAGCCGCAGCTTAAAAGCAGTACATGCAAACACTCGTTAAGTACCATGGCACGCTCGTACACACGTGGATGTGTTATTATATTCGGTTGTCGTCGCACCATCGCAGTTGTTCAACTCCTAATACAAAAAGTTTCTGCAAAGAGAGATTCAATCATTACCTCATCATCTCATGGCCATAATGGTTTTCTTCTATGATTTATAATTTATAATTTTAAATTCTATCTGTTTAGAAGAGAAAAATATGAAGAGAGATATTTATGTACGATTTTAGCTAATATAGATAAAATTAAAATAATATCTACTATATTTAATTTATAAATATTATATTAAAAATATTTCGTTGAAAGCTTAGTTAGCGAAAACTCGTGCCCCGCTTAGTTGGTACTGAAAGTGCGCTTATTACAATTACATCAGAGTTGATGAAATTTCATCAGTAGCTAAAGGTGACTTATTTGATGTAATTAAATTTAAAAATAGAAAAATATGCTAGCTCATCATGGACAACGATACGGATATGGGAAAAAGAACCGACAAAAAGCTCGTAAAAGCCAAAAGTTTAAAAGAAGACGAAATTTATAAATAAATAAAAAATAAACCTGAAACTAAAGTTGAAACGAGCGAAAACTCAAGCCATCAACGCAAAAAAACACCAAAAGCAAACGGGGCATTTTGGTAAACGGCGGAGGGCTGTTTGGTCCCGATCAACTCCGCTTCGGCTTTCCGTTTATTTTTCACTATTCATAAGTTTCGTCTTTTTCTCAACTTTTGGCTTTTGAGCTTTTTTTTTTCGCTTCTTTTTTCCCGTATTTGTTTATATTATACGTAATGGACTAACATATTTTTTTTTATATTTTTAAATTTAATTATGCTAAATAAGATCCATCGCCATGATTTTTCAATCACCATGTTTTCAGTCATAAGTCATGAACTTTTCAGCCACCACCTTGATGGCCCATCCCATCTGCCCCGCAAGTACGCGACTGGAACCTCCCAACAGAAAAAAAAGGCGCCCCTATAATTTTCTCTTATCCGCTGACATGGTGCGCTCCCATTGGCCGCGCCGGATTCTTGAGCCTACGTGGCGCGCTAGCGTGGCCCCACCGGATCTTGGAAGCTTGCCTTGCATGCATGGCTGACGATGATTGGACGAACACCAAGAGAGATGGATATATCACACAATACACGTGCACACGCAAGCTCTCGCTCTTTTTTTGTGCGCGCGCGGCTGTGGGCTTGTGTCACAGGATTTCGGAATCCTCTTAATTCATAAACGTCACCGTACCAAAATTTTGACATGAAACACCGTAAAATTTACCATAACATTGATTCATTAGCAGCTCCGTTATACTGTATCACACCATGAAATCACTGTAAAATTTGTGAGTTCTATTGTATCGTTGGGTCATTTTGTCATACGATAAAATTCGAATTACACTGAAACGATCTTTACAGAGTATTTTTCCTACGCATAGATAGCGCCTCTTTCCTTGTGTTTGGGCTTGTGTGGTAGCCATGCCCCATACGTTGTCCCCCCATGGTTCAACCACTAATGCAGAGGGGAGAGGCCATTTGAGCCACCCGAGCTATTTCCAGCCAACCAAATTTATCATTTCTCTTTTGTTTAGGATGAGGTTGTGTTTTTCTTTGCAAGGGCAGCTATGGCCGGATCCTTTTGCAAGATATTTTATTTTTTACACTAAAAGTATCTCTTGGGCTCTTGGCGGTTGGTAGTTTCTTTTAGAGGAAATGCGATTATGGTATATCAAGGAAAACTGTGGAATTTGCAGAGTTACATTTTCTCATACTATTGGATTCATAAATACATGTCAAGAAATAGAGATGATATTTGAGCATAGGAAATGCGTGTTATGCCATAGCAATATCAATAATGTAAATCTTGCATATTACCCTTTTTAATTTGTATGTATTCTTGATTACTTTATGAAAAAACTTCTTTGGCTAAAGATAAATATATCTTTTAAGGGCATTGATAAACATCATCCGGATGTTTTTTTTCTAACTATCATTCAAATTTGTATCTGTTGGATTAGAGATCCAACGGTCATGAATTCTCTCCGCCTCCAAAAACAATCCCCTTCAAAAAAATCCCCCCCTCCAAAAATAAGAGGCCGTTGGATCTCTAATCCAACGGTCCGAGATTTAGATTATTGTTAGGAATAAAACATCCAGGTGATACTTATACACACTCTATCTTTAATTAGTTGTTGCCACGAAAATTCCAACACAACACAATTAATCTTGCGGCTTGAATGGCCAGGATGTATCAACCAATCATGTACATCTACGTACGAACGAGTTCAGATAGGCTCATCCAACAAGTGTCGAGAGAGCTAGCTAGAACGCACACACGTGTGTTGCATTGTCTCCAGCTATTTTGAGACGTTTGTCTGTAGTGCTTGTGCTAGAATTGTTTTACGGCTCTCCTTTGCTGTGTCAACACATATGTGAGAACATCGATCTTTCTCAAAGATCGCAAGAAATGGCTCCAAAATATAATTTTAATTTATTCTGCATCTATCTAAATCCGCATATACATACTTTTTTTTCTGCAAGGGCGCTCCATACACATACTAAAGATAACGCATGAAGAATTAATGCGTACTCTTGCATATATAAGGTGTACGTACTTGTCCATAGGACATGTACATTTGGATATATAGATATTGTAGCATTTGACTACTGGATATTTTTGTAGGTAGCATTTCATATGGAAATATCATGGTCATATGTGGTAGTTCGTTGTCAATATAGTGCCAAATGAATTAAGATCTGTAGTATGCACGAGACCTTGCCGAATGGTGTGGTACCACGAACATCATAACTGAATTTTAGCTTTATCTATTGAAGAAAACAAAAAAAAAACCTTGATGTGGAAACCGCAAATTTAGTTTTCCAAACAAAAAAACTTATTAACCTTGGATTTCTAGCAAACAAATATACGGGTAGTTCAACCGGTACGTTGTGGCATCTCTCTCTCTCTCTCCCTCTCTCTCTCTCTCTCCCTCTCTCTCTCTCTCGGTTGTCTAGTTGAACTGTATACACACAGTTCAATTCCTATCAACAGCGTGTTAATAACCAGTGGATTTCGTTGACATTTGATGGTAAGCTCTTGTATGGTTTCATGTCTTTAAGATGGCCACGCTAATCAATTATTCTCTAACTAAGTTGAAGTTTTACGTCAAAAACAAGACGTGGACACACACTGCAATTTTTTCTCTTTTGCAGCTCTCTCACCTCAAATAACACGTACATATATACAGTCATACAGGCTGCCTTTTCTGCAGCTTGCAGCTGCTGCTTGTGCTTTTGGCGAGCGAGACCGACGACTTTTGGAAACGCTCCAGCTCTGCTCTGCTAGCTAGCTGCTACGGCAGCTGCTGGTCTCTTCTTTTCAGCTTCTACAATTTATTTTTCGGTTTTTTTACAGTACCTAATTTTTAGATAGAGTATCTTTTCAATTTAGAGTTTACAAATGATTTGTAGTACATACTATAACGACTTCATTTATATCAGTTAAAATTATACGTGAGTTTCTATTACTTTATATTCTCTCTCACAAATATTCTAAAAGACATAAATCGTAACCAAAAGACATAAGTTGAATAAAAAAGAACCAGCCCTATGACAGTTATCCTTTCTGCTGGACTGTCGCGCGCGCGTCTCGTCCCTTGCGAAAAGCCAATCGTGACCGCATGATGCATGAGCCGACGTCCTTGCCAAAAATGTGACGCAAGCATGGTGCAGTACATAGAACGCACTGCTGCAAAGCACTACAGGAGTAAGAATTTTGAGCAGTGCATGTCATCCCTTAATTTTTGATATTTACCATGTGGGCAATAACTTGGCAATTACTACGTACACTGGGATTAGCAGATAATTTGACCTAGCTAGCTAGCTTTCAAATTCCAGCCGTGACTCGCATAACGCGAGTTTAGAACACATAAATTATTCAGAATCTTGCGGTAATTAAACTGTTTCCTATAAAATCATTGTAACATATCGTGAAATTTCTGATGGCCAAACAAACCCTCAGGCCCTAGTCCGAGGAGACATGGTGGGGCTTTGGGGGCTATAGGACTGTTTTTTTTTGTTGTGGTTTGTGACATTTGGACTGCTCATATGAGAGATTATAGAAGAATCAAACTTACGTGCGTTTTTATCGATATAAATGAAGCCATGCAGATGATGTACTACAATTAACTAGTAGACTTATTTTAAAAAGACACTCGCTTAAAAGCTAGTTCAGAAAACAAAAGTCAAGCCAAAACTGAAAAAGAACATACCCATAATTCTATACCATTGTTCGGAGGGAACACGACTAGGAATTCTTCCCAAGTGACTTTAATTTGCCAGCCACTTAGTCATACATAGTTTGGCATTCATTACATTTTTAGCTTACAAAATTAAGGTGCTAACTAGCAATTGAGCAATGGTTGAGGTTGGCTCTGAAAAGAAAAATGGCTGAGGTTGATTTGCTCCTAGCAGTGGCACCATGCACATATGTCATTACCAATCCGAGCCGTTGGGCGACAAAAGGACGCCCATGGGATCTTCTTGGGTGCTATAGCAAACAATGCAGAAATCGGACACAGTACTATCGAGTACTGTAGTCCTCTGTGGAGCGCGTGATTCTTTACCGACGCAATGGTGTCAACAATGTCAAATGCATGCCTGCAATAGCATGCGGTAACTTAGAATGACGCGGCGATGTTACGGTAGATCTAGATCTCCTTTGCCATTTACCAGAAAGATCCACGAGCGTACTGTAGTGCTAGCTAGAGGCTGGTGTGGTACCGGGAGATCGAGCCCTGCGGAGTATATCGTTGGATCAGCAGCACTAGCTTGCATTGCTCTGGCGACGATTTATTAGTTTAATAAATAATAATTATTTAAAAAGAACTAAAAGATAAAATTAGTTGAAAAAAATAGAAAAGAGCATGCCCTTTATCCTTTTTCTTGGGCAGTTGGATTTGGAGGCATCCATCCATACGTGTACGCTGCTGATAGGAATTGAAGCTTTTTTTTTTTCTACTCACATCAGTAGCGAGCCTTTTTTTTTGGGACTGTCTATATAGGATTTGACTGCTTTTCATCATCAAAACAGTCAAAAAATGTAGACCACACGATTCTTTTTGGACATACAAGATTGTCTGATGCAAAAAGGCTGCATAAAACTGCTTAACGGGCCCGCAATCTTATTGGATCAGCATCCAAAATGGGCTTTTTGCCCCCGTTTTGTTCTCAGACTCAAAAATGGGCTCCGTTTTTTGCCCCCATTTTTTCGTTGCTATCTCAGACTCCAAAATGGGCTTTTTGCCCCCGTTTTGTTGTCAAGTTGAACAAAAAAAAGGGGACCTTTGTACAAAGGCCCACGATTACATATCATCCATTTGTTCTCACTGAAAAAAACTTGTACAGAGGACAACAAAAAAAACTTTTACACAGGGAAGCCTACCACATATGATTAGATGTAGCATATGTACACAGGGAAGCCTACCACATATGATTAGATGTAGCATATGTACAACAAAAAAAAGAATGTGTTGTGTTATTGCTCTCAGATGTAGGGTTGCTCAAGATTTCAATCTTGGCCGTCCCGCTACTTTGGTCTATACTCTTCATAAATTGAATATGACAACGTGAGATTCAAATTTTGAGCTCTACAAACAAAACTAGGCAAAGCTTCCGAATAACTTGACAAGCTTCCAATTTGGGATTATAAATTTAGTGTTATGCAACAAAAAACTGAATCGACTAATCAAGATGGAGACATAACAAAAGCTAGTGACCACAGATATATATATCAAAAAAAATCTATCTCAGAGGTCAATGAGGCAAAATGACAAAGAATGCAAAAAGATTTAGAGCTCAAAATTTTGAACATTCAATTTCAGATTAGACCACAAATTATCCTCATCGAGCATATGTCGTGGCCACTAGCATCTCTTCCCCTACCGCATCACGTAAAGAAAAAAGATGACACTCATCAGGCAAAGTGATATTCGAAATCACTTGAAGTATTCGAAAAAAACTAGGCAAAGGCATGCAACTGCATTAGTGGAGCCATTAAGCATTAGGAGTAACAAAACAATGTAAACGCTAACAAAAAAAAATAGGTAAATGCTAACAAAAAATAGGTTTAACAGTGCTAACAAAACAATCCATGCTAACAAATCAAAAAGATTAACAATGTAACTGCTAACAAAGAATAGATTTAACAGTGCTAACAAAACAATCAGTGCTACCAAATCAAAAAGTTTAACAGTGAAAACAAAACAATTAAAATGATATTAACTGTATGGATTAACATGTAACTGCAAACAAAACATTAGGTTTAACAGTGCTAACTATTACATTGTTACAATTAAAAAGATATTAAATGTATGGATTAACAATGTAACTGCTAACAAAAAATAGATTTAACAGTGCTAACAAAACAATCCATGTAAATGCTAACAAAAAATAGGTAACTGCTAACAAAAAATAGGTTTAACAGTGCTAACAAAACAATCCATGCAAACAACCCAAAAAGATTAACAATGTAACTGCTAACAAAGAATAGATTTAACAGTGCTAACAAAAATAAAACCAAGATATTGTTGCCAGTTCTGCATGCATAACAAAATGACCGACTAATTAGATGAATGATGCATAACAAATTAGTAGTGCCAAAAAAAAAAAACAGGTGCATACCTCGTCATCTCTTACTACTAGTGGGCGTGTAGCAATTAAAATGTCTTCCATTGTTTAGATATTACCAGGACACAAAAAGACTAGTAGTACTAGTGAGACCAAATTGTTTCCCAATAATGTAAGCAAATTGTTCAGATAATTGCAACGGAGGGTAAACCAGCTACTAGTTTATAGTAAGCTGCTCAAGTACTACCAGCTACTAGTTTAGGACCAATGTACATAATGCAAGATAAATATGGCAAAACACAGCTCACGCCGATTTTATCAAAATGTTCAGCTTATCTGCAACAATTTAAAAAGCTTATTATGTCCAAAATCCTTAATTAAAACCTAGCATCAATTGCAACTTAGTATGTAAGTACTATGAATCAGACAACACGTATGTACCTCTCTATCCATCTATCTGCCCTAACCATCTCAAAACTATACATCACAAATCATAGTAGATCATAGTGAGCATACACTGTTGACCAGGAATAACCAATAATCAGACCACCCTGTTAAAATGAGAAGAATAAAGGCCCTTCATGAAAAGATGTATAAGCCTTGTGTTTGACAGCATTGTGTAAAAAAAAAGGAACCCTAATTAGGTGATCAAATATCAAAATTTAATTAAATGTGAGTTGTTATAGCAACTGAGCACAAACTGAATAATGGTCCACAGTTGGAATTCAATTGTCATGATTGATCGGTACATTGTTAAATACAAAACATTGCACGATTTTTCTTCCCAACAACATCACTATGATTCACTCTACTGGTACAGAAATGGTCATATATACAAGGAGTATATAGTTTCGTATACTATATATGAAACCAAAATATATAGTTCGTGTAGTAGATCACTATTGAATCTGCTTGAATTCTAATGGTGCTAGCAAACAAAACAACTTAGACCTCGCCATTACAAGCAGTATATATTTCATACATTATATCGCTATGATAGTACTTTGCATTGAGCTATGGTACTAATAAAAAGTTCATAAAAGCTAACACAACATCTTGGGAAAATTAATTAAAAAACTCAACTATCCTTCTAAGAATACAAAACTAGTACGAATACTTAACCTAACAAATTAGTTAAGCCTATTAAGAGAAGATTGAGAGAATCTAACAAAATAACTAGGAAATTTAATCAAACAAAACCTGATTGTCCTTCTAAGCATAAAAAACCAATAGGGATACCTAACCTAACAAATTAGTTAAGCCTATTAAGAAAAAATTTAGACAAGTAATTAAAACAACTTCGGAAATTTAACCAAACAAACCATGAATATCCTTCTAAGAGTACAAAACTAGTAGAGATACTTTACTTAACCTAACAAATTAGTTAAGCCTATTAAGAAAAAAAACAGGGAAACATACAAAATCATAAAAGTTCAGAGAGAAAAGGATGTAAAACAAATGTGTTCAGGTAGTAGATAGTAGCAGCAGGACATAAAGCTATAAAGAGAGGCTAAAAAATTATTAAAATTCATTGTAGGACTTTCAAAAACCCTCCTTTCTACTGAAAGTAAAACTTAACAAAACCATTAACTGAAAGAAAAGTAATTACTGCTGATGAGAATCCATGTTCTATGTTTAGCCTTTTTGCTCTTTATGCTTTACCATTTGACACTCAATTAGAATACTTGCAATCTGGCTACTTCTCTCTCTCACGCACACACACAAATCGAAAAGGGGGAAAAGCATGACAAAACCATTAGACTTGAAACTGATGTATCTACTGAAAACATAAGTGCTAACTTAAATAAAAACTCAACGGAGCCTAAAAATACACTACTAAAAAATACACACAATAATCATGATCATGGAGACTCTACATAGAATACACAAAAGTACATAGGAAATGGAAAAAATAGGTAACCTTTAGATAACCCACAGTTTCAAACATAGTTCTAATCATACCCCTCTCCTCTGCTCCTGCACCAAAAGCACAACAAAAAAAGTAGAATGTTGTAGTATCAATCCAGCTAGATGATATCATCAGTGAAGGCACGCTAAATTTATCCCCCTATGTGTGTATGTCGGATAGAAAACGCACTGGCACCTATACTAAGAGGAAGCCAAAAAAAATCAAGACAAACGGGGATGTTAACATGATATTAAGAAGATATATAAGAGTTGGGTATGGCTGAAATTTGTAGGACTGACATTGCTACCTATAGAGGCCAAATGATTGAGCAAAACTCCTATAGTTTGAGGCTTTACATTAATATTTTATGAGCTAACAAAACATGCAGGTTAAATGATACTATAGGTTTATAGAAAACTTTTTAACAATATAAGTATGCAACCCAATGAGACTAAAAAACATGCATTGTTACCTTAATATTTTAAGAGCTAACAAAACATGAAGGTTAAATGATGCTATCAGGAGGCAATTGGTTCAGATGACTAATTGCTACTGGTGTTAATATATGCTTCCTCCTTAATTAACAAAGAAACATGATTAACAAATATATTGTTAGTAGAGAACATTTTAAGAGCAGTACATTGTTCGTATAGTATATCTGAAAGCAAAATTATGTGGTCCCATACAGTGTATCACTAATGAATATGCCTGCTTACGAAGATGAACTTGTCATAGAAGGCTAAACACATATCAAACGCACAAAAACCGTTCTGGAGATGACCAAAAACAGCTAAAATTGATGTCCAACGTGTCGGAAGTCAACCCTACAAAATAACCAAAAAACACAGGGGATACAACTTCTATTATTGTATTCCCTATATATGCTACGCACTGAGCTAATGGTAGTACTCTACATTGATATATTATAGTAAGGAATAATTCAGAAAAAGCAAAATAAAAACAACTATCCAAACTTACTCAAACATAAAAAATCCACCTAACAAATACATTTTAAAAAAAGGGATCAAAATAGACAGCTATTAGAACAACAAAAATGTATATTACACCAAAATGTAGAGCAAAAATGTACACAACCTGCCCCAAAAAAAGAATAAATATATGAAAAATGAAAATTAATTACTAACCTTCCCAACAAAAGATTGAACAAAACTCAAATCTACCAAGTTTTGGTCACTGCACAACATACGGTTAAGAAGATTAATCCTTATCTTTGGCATATCATCAACACTGAACCGGGCTTCTAACGCAACTCTAGGGTCCCAAATATCCATATATTTCATAACAAACACACCAGAGTCTTTCCTGGGAAAAAAATATAGGACAAATTATGAATAAACACCCATCAACATTGACTCTAGGGTACCAAAAAATATTTCATAAGAAAAATGCGGACTTACTTCCAATTTTGCCGATGAGGTGACAGCTGGTCGATATCAAAATCAAGAGGGTTGACTGACGTCCTTTTCACGGTTGCGAAAAATGCTGCTGTGAAATTTCCTATCTACAAAAACCAATAATTTGTAGAACAAAAATTACTAAAATATACAAGAACATCACAGATTGGCTGATGTTCATGGCACAAAACAAATGGTGGTTTATCACAGAAAAAAAGATAGTTACAAAATGAGGACAACAATAAAAAGAAAGATATAGCACATGTACCAAATTCATCATGATTGTGTCGTCATATGACCTCCCACCAATCACTGAATCAAGAAATACAAACTCGGTCTTTTATATCGACAACAAAAAGGAACCAATGATCCTCTTTTAAAATAGGGAATAGAATCTAGCACGCAATGTACAAAACATAAAAAACTGGTTAGGAAAAAAGCTTAAACAAAACAAATACATACTTATCTTTATATAAAATACATGTTACACAGGGAGAGAAAAAAAAAGGGTATATACAAATGAATGACTATTAACCAGTTCACAAGATTGCAATGACTTTACTTTATGGGAAATTTCAAATTCGTGCTTGACATTTGCGAACCTGAATTCTGATTCTGGCTTCAACAGATGTTGCTACAGAAAAAAAAAGAATATAGTTTACCAAAAAAACAATAAAGTTTATCACATAAATTGAAAAAAAACCTCAAAATAGGTAAGAACTGAATATCAACTACAAAAAGTTTTATTTAGATGGTTACATACTCCAACTGAGTTGAAAAACAAGTGCTTCTTTGACTTCGTAGGATGATTCTCTTGAAAAAGAAGACGACAGAAGCAATTCACCAAAAAATTATCAATCTTGCCTTCGGGCCTGAGAGAGTACCCTAAGCAACTATATGTGACATATGTTTTGCCATCTGGCTTCACTGAGATTGCCTTAGAACTAAAAAAAATAGACCAAAATTACATATGTGCAGCAAAAAAAATAAAAAGCTGAAACAATGCATGCATAACAAAAAATTGGGTGCGTAAAAAACACTAACCTGCCATGTTTCCCTTTTGACAAACTAATTACTGCTTGATAGTATGCCATGTCTTCTGAAGACACAACAAACCTATTAATTGGACTAGTGTATGGGTGACCAGTGTACCTGCTACCCCTAACCTGCCTTCTCTTCCCATGAGCAGGCATTTTGCAAGAGGAAGACCCAGTGCCTCCGCTGCCCCTGGTGTTCACAACATTGGCGTCGAGTGGTTGAAGAACGTTAACAACAGTATTCTGCGGATTGGTTGAAGGTAACACAATGACTGGGGAGTCCTGTACACACAAAAACTTATCATACTTATGTTTATATAAAATCCATGATACACATGGGAGAGAAAAAAAGGCAAGCATAATCACAAAAAAATAAAAAATGTGATGTTTACCAGGTTGATAATATTCATAGTAGATACGCCTTTTGCAACTGGGGTACTGTCTACAGGACCTTGCAACTTAGTGTTATCAATAACTATGACTCCTCCCTGGGTTAAATAAACAGATGATAACAATAAAAAAAGATGATGCATAAAAGGCGTAAACTAAAAACAGAATCCGTAACTCAAAATTTACAAAAACACTATATTATTTTGTACACCTCATTATGTTTCCGTGGATTTTCATGACTTGGATGTCGTTCTCGCTATCAATTTTTAAACTGCGGACATCCTTCAAACGAAGAATATATTTGACAACAAAAAAGTTGTTTAGAATGAGAAAAAAAAATTATTTCGAATCTGAGGGGTGTTTTACCTTTTTTTACGAAAGTGCCCCCTGTGACACCAAGAACAGAGTGTGATGGATTGGTCAGCTTTGATTTGCTTGGTCCTTCAGGTACAAACATTGTATCTGGTTGACTTCGTATAATAGGTGCATCATCATCATCAATGCCGAGATCAAATGAGGGCACCCAGTTAAACAAATCCATCAATTTTGGACTGTACGGGGACTTAAAGTACTTGCTTATTCTATTGCTTGCCTCTATATTATCTTGGTTCTGGGTTCCTGTAAATTATATATGTATTAAGATATGATTCAAACAAAACATTTTGGAAGCTGTGAAAGTACTCTATATTAAGATATGCTTCATAGGGTGCATGCATGTTTAGCTTTTTTTTTAATAAAACAAACATATAGACAATAGTTATGAAAAAAATGTGTGAGGTTTACCATGACAATCTCCAGTATGAATCTGATTAGCATTCCCTGTACTTATGTTGAAACTCTGACAAATACAAAAAACTGAAGTTCAGTTTTGAAATATATCCAGACTTCACTCAAAAAACAGTGAGTATCTGGAGACACAATGCACTTATTTAGACATGAACATATCCAGTCAAACTTATTAGCATTCAAAAACAAAACATTTAGGAACATAAACAAAAATCGTTGCGATACCTTGATGGAGGGAATGATTATGTCAATTAAACGCAACCATATACATTCCAAAAATCCACATCTAATGCATCAATCGTGCTACTCTTAGCATACAAAAACCAATCAACTTATTAGCATATCCAGTCAAACTTATTATTACTCTGTACGGGAACTTAAACCAATCAACTTATTAGCTATATCCAGTCAAACTTATTCAGACATGAACATAAACAAAAATCGTTGCGATACCTTGATGGATGGAATGATTCTGTCAATTAAACGCAACCATATACATTCCAAAAATCCACATCTAATGCGTCAATCGTGCTACTCTTAACATACAAAAACCAATGAACAAAACTTTTAGTCGCACAACCACAAAAAATCATGTACATAAACTAATAAAAATCCTTTTTGCACTTATCATAGAATCAAAAACAAAAAAACAATTTGAGCATGTATATACCTTGCCATGTGGAGGAACTTGATCGACAGGACAAATTCCTTCAAAAAAAATCACCCACCATCAACGACAAAAGTTAGTAAATTTTAACAACAATATGGGTTTGCATTTTTAACTTCAAGTTGGGGTATACAAAAAAACAAACACAACGATGATGAAACAAACCTTCATGCCTGCTGCTAATATAATCTTCGCTGCTACACATCCTCTTTCTCTTATTATTAGATGAAAGATCTAAAAACAAATTAGAAAAATAGAATAAACAAAAATTAAAAAAACAGATTGAAAAAGTGCTGGTATTCAAGCAAAAAAGGCTTACAAAAAAAGATAAAAAAGACATTTCTGACCTATTGAGCTAGATAACTTCTGTGTCGGTTGATCATCACATTGTCCTTGAGATGTTTCTGAACCAAGATTGTTTAGCTTCTGAGTTTCCTCTTGATCGCAATCACCCTCTTGGGTTGGCTCTGTGTATATTGCAAGAAATACAAAAAAAACAAATAAAAAGGATTATGAGCAAAAAATAAAAAACATGTACATAAAAAGGATGGTATGCGAGCAAACAAAAAAGGCTTAAGAGGTACAAAAAAAAGATATTGCTGACCTATTGAACTAGATAGCTTTTGTGTCAGTTGATCATCACATTGTGCCGGAGTTGATTCTGACCCAGAGTTGAGTAGCTTCTGAGTCTCCTCTTGCTCGCAATCACCCGGTTCGACTGACTCTGTATTATTACATCAAAGGTAAAAAAAACAAAAAGTAAAACTGATTAAAAAATGGCTGTTATACAATAAAACAGAAAGGATGAGAGGGATAAAACAGCCATTTCTGACCTGTTGAGCTATATAACTTTTGTGTCAGTTGATCATCATATTGTCCTGGGGGTGTTTCTGACCCAGAATTGTGTATCTTTTGAGTTTCCTCTTGATCACAATCACCCTCACCACACACACCCGTTGGATAATGCACTAGTGGCCCAGCATTACAGTTATCTCTTGAACAATGCTCAACACAGCACCCTTTCGCATTGAGACCTTGGGCATCTACTCCGTCCATATGAATATCCACATGTACCATATTAGGTGTAGTCATGTTGCCCTCAATATTTGTATCGTTGACTCCTCCATGATAGTCCCTGGTGTCGCAGCACAAAACTTTGGCTATACCCACTGCCAAACATTCTAACCCATGATGTAACTTTGTTGTTTGTTCATGCTCAAACTGATCAAGCATTGCCGATAATGCCTCCTTAACCTAAAAAAAGCAATGAATATCAGATGCATAAAAGGTTTAATCTAGTGATTATTTCACTTCAGATCGACATAACTTTTAAATAATTACCTCGTCAAACATTGGGTTTTGAACATGGTGATCAAGAATGGCTTTAAACTTTGATTAAATTTCAGCAGACATTTATAACGGTTCAAAACAACACCTACAATAAAAAAACATAAACAAAAAATGAATTGAAAAGAAAGAAATTTCAGAAACACTGTATACTAAACACAACTGCATACTTGTTTATGATATATGTGATTACAAAGGCTGCTAATTCAGAAGCCTTAATCTCAGGAAAAAATGCATAGTTCCACAGAAAAAAACAAACTCCTATGCACAGTTTTACCAGTTTTAAAAAAATGCAGAGGTTTTCAGTTTTTTTACCAATGTGCAGAAAATTATGTACACGCTTTTAGTACCAACAAAAATGTGCATAAATTAGTGTCAGAGATTTGATGATACAAAACAAAGCCTCCTCTCTCATGTAGAATATAGATTGTATAATATATCTACAAGCAATATATAATTCGTATAGCATATCACAACTGAATATGTGTGGTATTCCTATCATGCTTGCACACAAAACAAGTACGCAAAGAAGATTTTAGATCCAACGTATCGATATTCACCCTACAAATAAACACAACAGATCATGGGGGAAACCTTACTTTTTGGAAAATATGCATTATGCACCTTATATTACTGTATTGTAGATATACTTTGCATTCAGATAATGGTAACAGAATGTGCATGATTCCATTTAAAACACACAAAAAAAATTAGAACAAAACATCAGTACATAAAGACCTAGAACAGCAACAGCATTATCATCTCTTCTACCCCCCCTAAAAAGAGATAGTACATACATGTTGAAATATATGTGGTATTCCTATCGTGCTAGCTCAGAAAAGAACTACACAAAAGTAGATTTTAGATCCAACCTATCGATATTCACCATACAAAAATAACAAACATATCATGGGAGATGCCCTTACTTTTTTTGAAATCTGCATTATGCACCTTACATTACTGTATTGTATGTATAATGTGCATTCAGCTAAAGGTAACAGAATGTGCATGATTCCATTTAAAACACACAAAAAACCATTAGAACAACAGTGCATACATGTTGCAATACATATAGTGCAAAAAAAGTCCATACATAGATGTGGAGAGCGAGAGAGGCAGAGCTCACCGGGAAAAAGACACCCCGCAAAACGAGATAGATCTCACCGGAGAAGACACCGCTCCTCGACCACCGGGAAAAGACGCAGACGACGAGATCTCCGGTAAAAGTGAGAAGGCGAGTAGATCTGCGCTCCGACGACAACATCTCCGCTCATACATACAGTAAAGAGTACAGACATGGAAGTGGATAGCGAAAAAAGATGCAGAACTCACCTGAGAAAAAGACACCCCGCGCGACGAGGTACAACACACCGGAGAAGACACCGCTCCGGCGACTCACGGGAAAGACGCAGACGGCGAGATCTGCGCTCCGGTGACAATATCTCCGCTCAACTGGGACCCCCCTCCCCGGGTGCTCCGCACCTCTCCTCTCCCCCCTCTAGAGCTCCTCACCTCTGCTCTCTCACCAGCGCGACAAAACACTGCTTCGCCTCGTTCTGCCTCATGCTCGCGCGCTCCATTACTGTCTCATCTCGCCGCCGGGAACGAGCTGACGTCGGGGGAACCGCCGTGTCCTCTCCCTCACCCCCCCTCGAATGCTCCACAGCCCGCACACTCTGCTCTCTCTTCCAGCGAAAAAGTGAGTGGGATTAGGACAGGCGCGATACTCGATGAAAAAAGAATTCAAAAAATAGCGGTCCGGACAAAGAAGCTTCAGGAAACCCGGCGGGGAAAAAGCGGATCCGGATTTGCAAACCGCGTCATCCCCCGAGCACGAATCTCACAGATCATCCAACGGCAAAAAAAAACCGACTGCTTTGGGTATAAAAAACAACCGACTAAAGTATAGCACTTCCGTTTTTTTTTCTACTCCTGGGATTTTGGGCACTCGGATTTAGAGGCATCCATCCATATGTGTACGCTGCTGATAGGAAGCTTTCTTTTCCTACTCACATGAGTAGGGAGTCTTTTTTTCTACTCTAGAGAGTAGTTACCTCTATATCGTACGTATATCTCAAAGTAAAAAGTATCTCGTGCAACAGAAGGTATATAAATATAGTATATAAGTATATAAGACTATTGAGATGGTATGTATATTTTTAAGGTGATGTGCACAGTTTTTTGAATATACTCCTTTTTATATACGAATACGAAGGTATTAGCAAAATATGCCAAAAATTATGCACACGTGCAATTTTTTATGTGGTTGGCATTGAAGTATCTTAGAATTAGTATATGAGTATATCTAAGATGATAAATGAGTATGTTAAATTCATTTAAGTGGTATATCATGGATGAAAGTAACTACACCTGGGAGTAGAATGCATTTTTCCTATATATATGTATATGTGTGTATACTACTATAAAAATAGGAATTGGTAGAGTCGTCCATTCTCTCCATAGAAAAGTACCCCTTAAAGTTAGAGATAATTACCCACAATGCCACCATATTTAGAAAATGATTTATTTTTAAAATTCAGAAATTATCATTAGGAGTCGATTTTGACGATGGATTAGGACATGTAGGACTCATTTCTGATTTTAACGGATTGGTGGGAGTAGAAGCACACTCAAGCAAGTCACCCTTTGATCATATATTCTAAATTAGTTTTTGACGGCTGTGGCATGAGGGAAGACACTTGAGACGAAGAGGAGAAAGTTGTGGCTTTGAGAAGGCGTCAAAGGGGGCTGTGGTGACAGGCATAGGAGAGGCTTAAGCGGACGATGAGGAGGAGATGATGATGACATTGCTCTTATGGGCCTCGCTGGCATCGGCGAGGCGACATGTAGGCCGTGGCCTGAGGAGGAACCTAACAGCGGTGGCCATGGGTAGAAGGATCAACATGAAGAGAGGTAGGATAGAGTTAGAAATGGAGAGAAGGTTGGTGTTAATCTAGACGGTTGGATCTATATTGTATGTCTTAAATTTTAACTAAATTTTTAAAGAAATTAGCTAAGTAATATCTAGAAATTTTAGCTTTGTAAACTCATACCCACTATTCTATTCTAAGAGATACGTCACTACTACGTAGAAAGGTCACCACAGATTTGTTTTGTGAACCGTCTCAATTTATGGGTTAGTGATAATACGAGGTCATCACGCATTTGTTTTGAACCGCTCATGGTGTAAATATCACGACGGTTTTAACTAAAAGCGTCAGCAGTGATTATAACTATCACGCACGGTTTTAGTTAAAAACCGCTCATGATATTCCTTCTACTCCTAAACCTATTTCGCTTATTGGCTAGCCTCAGAAATGCTAGCCATGCCCTCTGAAACAAGCAGATGAACATGTACATGTATACATCCAATTCACATCTCAATTCATTTCACAAACATAAAACATCCATTTTTATTAAGATTAGAGCCTACCATTACAATATCCCAAAACAACGAGTAGGTTACACAACAAGAACAGCAGGTTACACAACAAGAACAGAGAAAAAGATTACAATATCCCGAAACAACAAGCAGGTTACACAACAAGAACAGAGAAAAAGCAAAGATCCTCTATGCCTTCTCGCCCCTGATGCAACGCATGAGTTAGATGCCTTCTCGCCCCTGCACGGTTGGCACGAATTAGTTGTTTCTGCGGTGTCTTGTCTCCCGTAGACTTATGCGTCGTCTGCAAGGAGGAGGACAGCAAGGAAGAGGAGACAGACTAGGTTTTGGTTATATTTATAGGGGAGGGAGAGGGAGGGAGAGGCGGGAGTTCAAAATTTTTGGCGCGGGAACGGAGAGGCGGAGCTACAATACGTGGGGTGAGGATTGGTGGATTTCTATTGGCTAGGATTGGGTTGAGGAGGATCGACGGCCCAATGATCTGATATCACGCATTTCTATATATAGAACCGTCAGTGAATTAGAGCACAAAATTTTATATACCGATGCAATATAAGCAACTAGTCTGAAAAGATAAAATAGCAAAGTTTTATATAGCTTATATATACTCATTTGAAAGGTTTCGACGAGATCTACAACTTTTCATTTGAAGCAAAATCCAAATTCCGAAAGGAAGACCAAGAAAAAGGGAAAAAATAGAAACCAAAAACTTGCGACGCAGGTTTAGGTACAAAGATGGCCGATTTTCGGGGTCTTGGAGGGCCACTGGCGCAAGCGAGTCATTTTTTTTGGATCGGGCTCGTCGTTAGCTTTCCAACGAGTACAAGAACGTCGAAAACGGACACCGTATGCAAACGTTATGCCCGCTTTATTGAAGGTGTGTCAAAACTGAATCCTACTCGGACCAAAGTGGAAATTATGAAATTTTGGGAATTGCAAGGCGAGAAACATATCACGCACGGTTTTAATAAAAACCGTCAGGATATCTGAATATCACGCGATTTTTATTATAAAACCGTCAGCGATATTCAGATATCACTGCATTTCGATGGTAAGAACCGCTCATGATACTCCTTTCCCGCCACAAATACCACGCAGACGCCTCCAAATTAAAACCGTCTGTAATAGTGTAAAACCGCTCGTGATTTGACGTCTAGTATTAGATTTTTTTGTAGTAATGTGTCATTCCCTCGCACACGTTCATGTGGACTATTCATGCATGCATGACCTCTTGATCGATCTTTGGATGGAGTACATGTACATCCAAGGACGTGTGTACAGCCCTAATGTTGCCAAACTCTCACTGCCATCGATGCATGTGACACTGCGAGTGAGTGCAATAGTTGCATGCATGACAGCATGAGTGCATGACCACTAGAGAGAGAGAGAGAGAGAGAGAGAGAGAGAGAGATTACACGAGTGAACAATCGAAGTAGAAACGCATGCATGTATATGTACTGGCCGTCCGTCCACACGTGCGTACTTCCATCACGGTACGTGTGGGCATGCATGCCATATAGATACATAGGTTAACTATCTCGTTCGAAATATACGGCAAATTCTGTGGGGGGGAAAAAGAAGCAAAATAAAAGCGCGAAAAAACAAAAGAGTTGAGAGAGCAAAACAAAAGCAGCAGCAGCAGCAGCGTGCGGTCCCGGAGAAGGCAACGTCGTCGGCGCCGCTGCATGCCGTTGCACGGCAGCATGGTCCATACGAGTCACTGTACAGGGCGCTGCTGCACGTACGTACCAACGATTCGAGTAGTCACAAGGTTGATAAGATAGTCGCACGTGGGTCCCACCGATAAGCTCTGCCTTGTTCGTGCACGTGGCGTCGTGGATCTGGATCGATCTTCATCTGCTTCAAATGGTGGGATTAATTGTTCTGACTCTTGTTAACCAACCACCAATTAACACCCCTGTCTGTCAATGTGGTAGAGTAGATCTTTCAGAATGTTGCAACCCCGGTCAGTGCAGAAACGAACAGTTTCATTGAGTTCTATTTATTAATTAGTCCCTTAATCAGTATGCGAACCTAGCAAAGTAAGGGCTTGAACGCATTTCTGCAGAAATAGGCTTGCAAGTACTGAACTAGTAGGCTCAGATCTCGAAGTCTGAATTCTGAATTGCTGCTGGTTCTATGACGAGCAAGCTTTTGGCAGGTTGAATCCAGGCAAGGCAGGGTTAGATGTTTGTATTAGCTTCTGATTATAAAAGTCAGAAATTTGTCTAAACACATGATGTTTTAAAACAGATTTTTCACTTATCTTATTTCTATCACGCCTGAGGATAAGGTGCAGGTTATAGATGCATCACACACCCTAGCTCTCTGCTTTTGTCTTACGTATATATCTCTCTTTATTTTTACATAGTTCACGCTATCATTCTAAAAATCATTTGTTTTAGCCATTACTATTTATTTTTAGCCAAAAGCCATCAACCACAATCAATACGAATGACATGTATATCCATTTCTGACAAAAACTCCTATTCAAATGTTTGTTCCTTCTGCCATAGGGATATCTGCAATCTTTAAAGGGCCTCTTCTTTTCGCCTTCTAAAAGTTGCCTTTTGGCTTTCGTACAGTAATTAACTTTCAAATAGAGTACCTTTTTAAGGTGGTGTCTATAAGTTAATTGTAGTACACACTGTAGCGACTTCATTTATATTAGCCAAAATAACACACGAGTTGCTCATACTTCACTCTCTCACAAACAATCAAAAACTATAGTATAAAAGAACAAGCTCAAAGTTCTTAATACATATTAGGAATTAGACGAATAGTGGAGTCGTACTATAGTACCCTGACCTATCTGCAGTTCATCTCTCTAGTCTAGTTGCGTGTGTGTGTGTGAGAGACTAGGGTATGTTCAAATTAGTTTTTGCTGATGACTTTTGACTTTATCTTATAAATAGTAACAACTTGTAGAGAGTCGTATAAAGAGATAAACTCGTGTACGATTTTATCCGATATAAATGAAGTCACTACAATGTATACTACAATCGATTAGTAGACATCGCTTTGACAAGACACTCCATTTGAACGCTAGATATTATAGAACAGCAGCTTTTAGAAACCAACATAAACAGCGCGTTGCGCGTGTGTACTGTACACATCCAATGAGAATTTGAAATTGTTACTGCTGCTCTTGTTCATAGTCCATACTGTACACTACAACTGTGGACAGATGAAATCTTATCTGCAAGCTGCAACCCAAATCTGTGGGCCATATTCAGTGCACACTATATACAAAACACCAAAATCCACCGTATCATGTTAAAATACCACAGTAATAAACACTAAAAATTTAACCTTCATGTGCGTGAAGCTGTACACAATGCAGAATATTGCTGTCAAACTCAAGCACCAAACAAATTAACTACAGGAGGTAGTAGCTAGCAAATTACACCCATCAATGACAATGACAATGAGCAGTGTGAAGTGTTTTTTTATTGAGGCCCCATCACAAAGGTTCAAGCAAATATACATCTCCTGGCCAGGAAAAAGTGCTCTCCCCATCACCAAAAACCATGACCTGTTCATCTTGGGTGTATTCTTTTTGATTTATGATTTATAACTCATGATTTTTTCAAATAAGTAAATATAATGTTTTTTTGTGCCTTTTCGTAATGACTTAGCAGGACATTTTTTTGAAGCGGTTTATCGGCATTTGGTTTATTTGCATAAACGCTCACACCAGAAACAAAATCCATAAGCCACAGCAGAAAAAAAACCCATCCCTTATCTCGTCTCCCAATTCTCTCACTTAATTTGTAGTTTTGTACTCTCTCTCTGTCTCTAACAGATGGGTGGATGGATGGTGAGAAATGCAGACACTTGGCCTCCTAAACCATCCACCGTTTGCTCTGGATAATGCATGCATTGTAAGTTTGTAACTTGCTAATATATGTGCACAAGAAGGGCACGGACGGATCGATCAAGAGAATGAACCGAGCAAGTGCAACCAGCAGGTCTCTCTTATCGCATTACAACACAGGGGCTTGCTTATCCAGTTACTTCTCTTTCTCTGCTCTAGCTAATTTGTCAGCTGAAAAGATTTGATTTTTGGATGGGTTTTAGGTTGAAAGGTCTTTTTCACTGTGCAAATATCTGTTCTGTAGTGTTGTCTCGTTCCAGAGTTGATGTGATTAGAATGGCAACATCTGTTATATTATACTTTTTCCTAATATGAACTAGTGTTGAACTGTTGGTGCCTAATTTGCGTCTTTCGGGTGTATGAAAATTATGAAGCTGAAAACTGTATTATTGTTTAGTAGGTATACTTTGATAAAAAATCAACAACAGTAAAAAATCGTACTATTGTACTATAATACTATTTCTTACGAAACAACAAAAAAGATTCAAATGAACAGTTCAGTCCCTTTTTTTTTGCCTTTTGAGACGAGCAATTCAGTCTTGAGACTGAGAATCATATCTATGGATTTTTACTGGCAGGCCAAATTGATAGTTGAAGGTTACTAACTGATTGTCGATCAGCACGACTCTAACCCAAATTATCTGAACCTCCAAAGGAATTCAGCCCATTTACACCAGTAACAACTAACAACTGGCCTGTATGTATACTATTCCAAAGATACACTTTCATGTGACATACAGTATAGCAACACCGTTGAGGCGCCAGAAAGACTACCAGACATTGCTTTGTCAGCTCTGCCTAGAACCACTCGCTTTTCCTTTCTCCTCTATACTATTTTCTGCAATATAAACTGTTACGCTCTGATACCCTTTTTATGCGTAGTAGCTCTGGATCGGACCAGAGTTTATGAGATACAATACGAGCGTTCACGGTACTAAAAACGAAGAAGATAAATCTCGTAAAGAGAACCAAAATAACGATGCTGAAGCAACCATAACAAGAGAGAAAAGATTTGTCCAAACTCAAAAGAGTTCAATGGATTATCGTTTTCTCACAGCCCTCTCGAATCTTTTAGAGCCCTCAGATCACTGCCCTATACGAGAATCTAGTGCTAAAGAATAACCTAACCTCTAATTCTCTTGTGCACATCTACTTTTGGATGAGTGGCTTATTTGCTTTATTACTTGGTTACTTAGGTTCTCCATGATCATCCCTTATGACTTTATATAGTTTCCCTTAGCCCTTCTCAAAAGTAGAGTAGAAATCCTAATCCACAAAAAAGTAAGAATACCAATGCTATTAGGATTCATTTAGGATTTCTTATAACACATATTTTCAAATCCTAAATGACTAAGATATGAGTTACCATATTTAGCAATCTCCATCTTGACTCTTATTCATTGAAGTCACTATGCTCTTCCAAGAACTTACTTCAAGTTGACTCCATATTTTTTATTTTTTCTCCCACCTTTAGGAGTGCCCCCACCACTAGGGGCAGAGCCCAATAGGCCCACCCGGTGTCATAGAACATTGGGTTTAAAAAAATTAACACTAATCAACCCATATGCACCATGTGTGCACCTCCTAGCCAAAAAACCATACACCTGACACCTTCTAACCCACCAAACAAACCAAGAAACAAGCCCACAAGCACAGCTCATATTGAGCGCAGTAGCCGCACACGGGTTCCCTTAGCAGTTGGCATCATCACATGGCCCGCATCGGTTCAAGAGTCAAGTGCTAATCCAGTCCACTATCCACAGACCAAAAGGCTAGTCGCTATAGATTCCAGCTGAACACATTGCTAGGCATGCAACGTGTTGTGTGCGTGAGTGCGCCCTCCCACTGCATCACACCAAACTCGCAAAGTCGCAAGAGAGTCCCTAGTCGCCACGCCACCCACCCGTCACCTCACACCTAGTCGCAGCTGACCTTCCTGCTGACGCTCGACACAATGCCCTTGTCACTTCACCTGCAGGCGGCCGCCATCCGCCCATCCCGAATCAAGATTCCTGGTGGTACTGATAATTTCTCCAAATTCTTCTTATTTCTTTTACGCAAAGAGACTAAATTTGTGATTTATGATTTTTCATGTGATGATTGTTGTTTGTTTTTTTAATGTGATGATTGGTTTTTTTTGTCAAATTATAAGGTTACACATACACCTAAGGTTTCAATTTTGGTTTTTAGAATATCGGCCTAGTTCATTGCAAATCGCTAAATTGGATAAAAAAAATGCAAGTGATCAGGACCCATATGCTCAAATTTCACCTAGCTTTATATTTGACTTGACAATTTGACTACAATGCCAAGCAACCTTCTAAATGTGTGTTCACTATTGTATTTTTTTTTTGAACATGACAACATCTAATTGAGTTTTTGAGTACTCGGTAAATGGCAAGTAAATTTATGGAGAAGTTTCTGAAAAGGAAAGTGCTAGATAATGCTGCTAATGCTAGGAATTCACCTCCAGAATATATCAATTGAGAAGAGGCGATTCAGTTTGATCTAGGCAAAAGGAAAGGAATAGATAATTACCATCCTAATCAGAAAGATGTGATAAAAAGAAAATACTTGTATAATGGGCCTTGTTAACCTTGCACTTATGATTCTTCATATACACAGTTTAGGGATAAAAACAGAAGGTTTAATCCAAAATGGTTTAAGGAGCCTGGGAGTTGGCTTGGGTATAGCGAGTCCAAAGATAGAACAAATTGCTTTTGTTGCTTCTTGTTTAGGGACCACAATAAGAAGGAAGCTATGTATGATGCATTTGTTGTAAATGGTTGGTCTAGTTGGAACAAAAAAGCTAGACTAGAAGAGCATGCAGGTGGAGGGAATAGCCATCCACAACCAAGCTGAAAAATTATGATGGTTTGTTAAAAAGAGAACAACACATTAATGTTTCTATCCATGCACAAAGTGATGCTATTAAAATTGCTTATTTTACTCGACTAAGGGTCTCGATTGATGTTGCTAGATCGTTATTGAAGCAAGATTACCTTTTCGAGGTCATGATGAGCTGAATGAGTCTTATGACAAAGGAAACTTTTTGAAAATTCATTAGTGGTACACAGAGAATAATCCAACTGTAGGCAAGGTGGTGGGTAAAAATGCTGCAGGTTATACTCTTATGGTGTCTCCTCCCATTCGTAAGGAGATTGCTCATTGTTTTACAATAAAAATTGTATTCTATTCTCAAAGAAATTAGACATGATGTGTTTTGTTTGTTGGTTGATGAGTCCAGGGATATCTCTTGCAAAGAACAAATTGCAGTGGTTTTGTAATATGTTGATAATTGTGGAATTGTAAAAGAGAGATTTGTAGGTCTTGTTTATGTGAAAGAAACAACTTCTTCCTATCCCGACTCTTCTATTGATTCTCTATTTATAGAATATAAGATAAGCTTGAAGCAAGTTAGAGGCTAAGGATACAATAGTGCTAGCAATATGTGAGGTAAGTTCAATGACTTGCAATCATTGATCATGAGAGAAAGTAGTACAACATATTATGTCCGTTGTTTTGCTCACCAACTTTAATTAGTTGTTGTGGCTGTTGTAAAAAAGCATAAAGACATTAGTAATTTCTTTGGTATAATTTCTCTCTCATTGAATGTGCTGGGAGGATCTTTGAAGAGAAGGGACATGGTTCAAGATATCAATCATGAATAAGTACATAAGGCCTTAGGTTGTGGGCTATTTTAAATTGGGATAGGGTTAAAACAAGAGCAATGTCTTCAAAGACCTGGAGATATTCATTGGAGTTCTCATTATAAAACTCTTAGGAGTTTGGTTGACTTGTTCCCAATAATTATTAAAGTGTTAGAGTTTGTAGAAGAAGATGACAAAGACAGAACAAATAGAGATCAAGCTTTGGATCTTCTAGTGTATTTTCAGTCATTTGATTTTGTCTTTTATTTGCATATCATGTTGACTACTTAATAATCACAAACATATTGTCATTAGCACTGCAACGGAAGTATCAAGATATTGTAAATGCTATTAAATATGTGAAATCAACTAGGTTACATTTAGATGGGCTTAGAAGAGATGTGTGTGAATCTCTCATAGGTGAAATGTATGCCTTTTGTGAGAAATATAATATTCCTAAGTTAAAAATGGAAGAAGCTTACGTTAATCCAAAGAAGAAACGATAAAGAACTGGAATTAACAACAGGCATCATTATGAAGTGGATTGTTTTAATAATATTCTTGATTGGTTACTTCAAGAGCTTCATAGTTGCTTCAACGAGATAACCTCTAAAACTTGCTTATTTGGTCAGCCGCTTTGAGTTCAAGAGACTCAGGGGTGTTCATATTGGCTTTTACTGATGGCTTTTAGTTTTGGCTTGTGAATAGTAACAGCTTGTAGAGAGAGACATTCACATGCGATTTTGGCTGATATAAATAAAGTCACTGTAGTGTGTACTACGATTAACTAGATGATTCTACCTTGAAAAGACACACCATTTAAAAGTTAAGTATTGTAGAAAAGCCATTTATTGTAGAAAAATAGCTTTTAGAAGCCAAAGCATTCAATTTGGAGAATTTAATGAATCTAGCTAAACTTTATCTGAACAACTTTGATTGTGGGGAATTGAGGGACCTTAGCCATCATCTTGGTTTCTACATTACCGACGCGTGAGCATATAATAGATTCTCCAACATACAGACTATTGGTCAGTTTTCTCAAAAAATGGTGGAAACAAGGAAACATCTTACCTATCCTTTGGTTTATAAGACTCGCTTGGTCCATCAAAGATAGAAAAGGAGACAATTAGGCAGAACCACATATCAACATTCATACTTAAGAAGACAAAAGTTCATACCAAGATGAGGCATCTTTAGATGGAGAAAGTCCGCAATGGCCAGCTTATACATCTATCGATTGTGAGCTCAAGGCAAGACAAGAACAATTCCACAAAGCCTTCATCCGCATTCAACAAGTCGATCGCTTGTTTGGTAGCGCCACAGAATGTCCGTCGTATTATCAACTTTTAAAGCTAGTATTAGTATTGTTTGTTGCCACTGCTATAGTTGAGAGGTGCTTTCCAGCCATAAAAATTATGGAAACTTATTTGCTCAATTGCATCGGTGATGATTTCATGAGTGATAGCATAATTTGCTATATGGAGAAAGAAGAAATGAAGAAAGTTACAAATGATGTTGTGGTTCATCGCTTCATGAACTTGAAAGAATGTTAATACTAAAAGGTAACACATTTACTTTCATTTGATCATTCTACTATGTTTTTCTTGAAATTTTAATTTTAATTCAATTTATTCTCTTTTTGATAGGCCATTGAGGTTGGATGACGTATTTTGCCAATCGACTATCTTTTGTCCGTGATTTCGCTCTTAGTTCCTTCACTTTATTGCAACTAACCAATAATATTAGTGGATTTCTTCATTTTGGTAAGCATTCTGACCGCTACTTTTTTTACCATTATGTATTGCCATCGGTTATGTTGACTTATTGATGGAAAAAAATTATCGGACATATAACTCTTTGGTACAATGTTATTTGGAAATTATATATGGTGTTATATGTACCATGAAATGGTGAACCCGGTCACTTTCATTCTAGTTTCATCCCTACCCACTACAGGGGTTCATGCACATTATTGCAATGTGTTTGTCAGTGTCCGAGCTAACCTGCTTAGACCCTCCACTTGAGAGTTCATTTGTTGTATAGTTTGATTAACCATACCTCTTGTTCCCATAGCCTTCTAAGCAATAGATTTGTACTGTCTCCGAGCTTCACTTGCTCACAAGCACCACGTGCTTGGTCCCATCACGTCTTCTTTCTTCCATCTGCTCGCACCTTTGCCTTTGCATCTAATTAATTTTGCAACCATTTTTGTAATTCTACACATAACTCCAGATGAGATCTGAGTACTTACACATAGTTTTCTTCTTCTGATCAGAATTTTTATCAGACCTCCTGTTTGTTGCCTTTTCTTTAGGTGTACCGATTAATCGATATCTTCCATTGCTTCAGATACTTTTCATTATTACTTGTCTTTTTCAAGTAACTCGCATAACTCCACCTTAAAGTGATAACTCACAAACTTCAAGTTCAAGTGATCTCATATATATTAGATTCTTGTTTAAGCTGGGAACACACCGAACTCTTATCAATGTGCGATGTGTTCCATCATACATCTTCAATGTAATTATTCCCACCTCAGTAATTGCATACTCCTTGCAATCTACTAAGTGAACAGTTTCATACACTGGGCATAGAGATCCTTTGTCAAACATCTCTCTTGCCGGATATATGTGGAAGTAGCAACCTGAATTTAATATCTATCTATGAGAAATATCTGACTAACTGATGATTAGTACGCTCGAATCATCCTTTGCTACCACCGTTGAGCATGCGCCCTTCATTTGCTTCAAACTTAAATAATATTTTATTACGTGACCTTCCTCGTCACATAGATAACACACACATGTGCCCTTGCTCTTGTCCTTCTTTCTGTGACTTTTGCTTCTGCCTGCAACATATACTATAGCCAATGCTTGATCACTTGTGGATAGAGATTCCCATGGCCTTTTCAAGGACTCCACCTCCAATAGATATGTAGCTACCTCATTGAAGTTGAGAGTGGTTTTCTCGACGAAAACATTGATCACCAATTGCTCTCATGATGATGATAGAGATGATGCTAGTATGACGACTTGGTTGTTCTCTTCAATTTTTATCCACGTAGTCATCAGGGTGATAAGCTTATCCAAGACATTGAGATGGCCAACGAACTATATACCTTCCTCCATGCATGTACAGTTATCGCTTCAGTACCTACCGGTTTGTCAGCTACTTTGCCATAAACAATTCTTCTAAGTCTTCCTATAATTTCTTTGGCGAATACTCCTTGATCACCCAATACTTTATCTCATTGTAGAAATATAGACGAATTATACTAACAACATTCTGCTCTCAATCACCTTTCAGTCTTCATTAAGCATCTTTTTGGCTTGTTCCCTTCAAGAGCATTGATTAGCTCCTGTTGGACAAGTATATCCTTCGCTACATATTGCCACACGCTGAAATTTCCTCATCCGTCAAATTTCTACTTGATTTTACATCATCGACATTAATCTTGATTTTGTGCCACGTAACGTTTTTACCAACATTCTCACAAATCAAATTAATCTAGTATTGGCTCGATATCACTTGTTACACTCGATATCGCTTATGTATAGCAGCTCTCGAATCGAATCGAGTTTGTGAGATACGATGTGAGCATGCACGATATTGGGTGAATTCTTTTAGGCTTATAGCTTATCTTTCTACAAGAACTAGATTTCAAACGGAGTATTTATTCAAGGCGAGATCTACAAGTTGATTATAGTACACACTGTTCTAATTTCATCTGTATCGGTAAAAATCGTATGTACCTATCTCTTCGCACCCTTTCTCACGAAAAGGCAAAATTCAAAATTTAAGCAAAAATCACAGCCCACAAAACCAGCCAACAAAAATGAATCTCATAGAGAATCAAAATAATGTTGAAGCAAACAGAACATGAGGAAAAAGATTTAGCAAAATCAATCGCAAATTTCTTAAGCATAAGCTCAAAAGAGTACAAGAGATTATCTCTCTATTACAACCCTCTCGAATCTTAGAACTCTCTAATCCTGCCACATACAAGAATCTAATGCTAAAAAAAATCTAGCCTCTAATCCGCTCGTATGTCTCAATATTGGGATGAGTGACTTCTTTACTTTGTTTCTTAGATTCTCTATGATCACCCTATATATATAGTCCCTCTAACCCTCCTCTAAAATGAAATAGGAATCATACTTAAAAAAATAGAAATCGTAATTCTATTCGAAGTCGAATTCATCTTAACCAACTCATAAAAGAGGAGTCACCGGACTCAACACACACTCCTATAGACAATGCGCAACTGAAGTATGCGTTTGCATTCAGACAATGCGCAACTGAAGTATGCGTTTGCATTCAGAGGCCAGACTATGCTTTGTCCTTGAGCTCAGCAGATGGTACAAGCACCACAACATGGTTTTGCAAGTCACTCTCAGCAGTTCCATTGTCGCCTACTGCTAATGATAGCATGTTCTCCTTCAACCTCTGCAGCCTATGCTCGAGTCCGCACACCTTCTCGATCACATCCAAGAAAGGCTGATCATCAGAAGCTCCAGTGTCCTCCCGAGCTCTCTCCGTGTTGATGTTGTGATTTGCTAGATGACTAGCATCCGTTTTAAACAAGGCTTGATTGTAGGTGATGTACTCCTGCAAGCACGTTAAGACTACAGGATCAACTGAATGAATCTAATAGTAGATTATTTCAGGTGGAGGCCCTTGTTAATTTACATTAGATCTGCAAATTAGCCAAGATACGCACAATTAGCCTTTTGTTGTTTCTACCTTGACTTTGTCAGCCGGAGGGCTGCTAGATGATTTTGGTTTCCTCTCAAGAATTCTCTGCAAACGTGTAGGCACGTTGATGATTTCAGACAAGGGAAGAAAGCACAGATAGTCCACTGAATCAATCTTGCCTGAGCTTCCAGCTTTTTCTACACTCGTTCTTGAGCTTTTGCTGGGACCAGTAATATGACTGTTTCCTTCAGCCTGCAAAACAACACTAATGTCAAGAAAACTGTGTTGAATATACGACCACAAGATATATTTGAAGACAAACTTGAAACTGGCTTACACATGGAACTGAAACATATCATAATGAAGGAATGCGATGCTTGAAAGACAGTTCAATTTATGCATCTCATGACCATATGTAATTCTGTACTAAAATGACGGATCCACAAAGATAATTTGTGCACTTGTAGGAATCACAGCTTCACCTAGTATGGAATGAATGTACTCACTATCATTCTTTTTTAGGACTTTGCACTTAGGCGGCGGCTGCAAATGCTTGCATAGAGCAAATAGAATTTAAAGAGAGAAATATCCAAAATTGAAGGGAACACTTGAGACCAAGTGAGAATGCAAGCAAACACTAATGACTCAATGAAAACACCCAGATAGTAAGAATAATCATGAGATAGAAATGCATGCCTTCCGATCTCTGAGAGCAGCACACCTTGTATTTTTGAACCACTTGTCAATCTGTAAATGGTTCAGACATTGGTTAATGGCTCTATAGATTAAAAAAAAGTCAGTGAACCTTCTACACTTAAAAGATGCTCTGCCCATGATATTTCATTAGAACGAAAGAGTGATCAACTATAATATGAATCTGACCTTAATGTTACAAATAGCATTTTATAATATTTTTGAAAAGATAGAAATGCAGTGTATGGTCGGTGCCAAAGGGTGATTGACTAGCAGAATGAAATTCTCAGGTGAATAAATATATGCAAGTAATCAGTAATACAAAGCTGCCAAAATTTATTCAATCCAACACTACAAACCTTTTCAAAAGAAATACCCAATTCTGTTGCGAGGTTTTCTTTGACAGTCCGGGCTGGAAGCTCGTTTTCAGAAAAAGCTTTGCGAAGCACCTAAGTTAGCAACGTGAATAACAGAGGATGGTAAAATGCAGTAAGCAAGGGTGAGCCTGACGAAAACAACACAGATGAGTTACAAGCACAATAAGCCCAATGTGATATCCAATTTAGCCATCAGTTGGCCTAGTATTACAGCAAATACATGTGTATCATGAGATGAAGATGTAATGCTGATTATAAATTTTTTTAGTTAATTACCAATTACCTGGACTGCAGCAGGAGGAATCCTGAAAAGTTTTCTCCTCTGTGGTTGGACTTTCTCATCCGATATGACATCAGGGAAACCCTTAACAGAGTTAGCCCCAACACCAGTTGAATCTGTTCTTCTTTTCTTTCTCCTGTTAAGACCCCAGTCTTCATCTTCACTCTGCTCTTCATTCTCAATCAGCTTTCCAAACATTTCCTGTGAAGGGTGAAAAGCAGTCAAACTTACAACTTGTTGATCTAACTTAGTGCTGAAAAATAACTTTCTTACTAAAGGTGTAACTAATACATAATACATATCTAATTACAAATACAATTCTTTGAATTGCAGTACTGATAGAATAGAAGTTCAATTTGGTGAAACACACCTCGTTAAGTCTTCTATAATCAACATCTCTTCTTGGCCTTTGGTAGGTAAGAATGTCTGCAAAATCATCTTCACCATAATCAATGCCTAAATCTGAATTGGCATGGCAGAATCCTTCGGCATCAGTAAAATCTACTGATATGAAGTCTGGAATATCGTCATTTGGAGAATAAAGTGGACTTCCCGAACAATTGGAATCATCAGATATACTTTCTTCACCACTGTCTAGGCTGCTGCTGCTGACCTCATGTTCTTCAGGATCGTAGTCATCATCACCTGAATACTCAGATAGCCAATCTTCACCTGGTCCATCCTCACAGTCTATGTGTTCAGTTGCTTCCTTGAAAATATCCTATAGAAAGCAAGTAATGTCAAGATTGAGTGAATAGAATGCAATTACTTAAAAGTAAAACAATCAAAACATGATTGTAAGAAATGAAAAAGACTTACTTTGGTGGGGCACTTCACTGTGAAGCTCGTTCCCAAATGTGCATTAATAGCTTCTAAAATTGTCATCTTGCACAAACAGAATTTGCAAAGCCATCCATGATCGCTAGTAGGAAGAACTGTGATAGCACAGGACAAAGATAGATACATTACAAACTATAAATTAATTGGTATTGCAACATCTAGTAAACAAAATTAACAAATGTGTAAGTGTGTTTCAAATGTCGAGCAAAAACTGCAGCAGGTAACAGAAATGGATATATAATCATCAGAATACAATGTATACCATTCGTTGTTGCAAGCTAGATTATCCTGACAATAATTAACTAGGGTCTTTCTTTGATTCCATTAAAAGGTGAATAACATTGAGAGTATATATCTACTCATTGTCAAACAAGTATCGCATGCTAAAAAGTAGAACATTTCTTGTGCATGGCATGACAACAGAGTCGAGACTCTAGAGATGTTCCGAAGTGTTTGCGCTTAGTATTCACATAGCTCTATTGCAAGGAAGGCTAGTTGACAATTAGGGATGTTAATGGGTTGGGTTCAAACGGGTTAAACGGGTGGGTTTTAATTGGGTTAGCTTTGGATGGGTGGAAATGGGTTCGATGAGTGAACGGGTTAGGTTGGGTTACCTCATAAAAGGGGTTGGGTTAGGGTTGATTTAGAAATTTCGGGTTGAGATCGGGTTGTGAACAGGTTCAACCCGTGGCATGGCCTAATGCGGTGGCACGTGAATTGTCCATAGGCTTAAATTACCATACTTAGTTATATCTTTCTATAAAAACATGTGAGAGCCACAGTGCACATGTGCCTGCTAATTTGCACATAATAGCTCCATACATATAGAATCATTTGCAACAAACTTTAATTGATTTCGTAAAACTTTTGTAGTGTGAACATGATGTTGAAATTTCAAATGCCAAAGTTTTACGAAAATTTCTTATAAAAATATGTGAGGCCTATATATACGCCTAGCCCTGCCAATCTGCATAGAGTAGCTCTTCTACATGTAGAATCATCTCCAATAAATTTTATTGATTTCGAGAAGTTTTTGTGGTGTGAACGCAAAGTTGAAATTCTAAATATCGAAGTTTACAAAAACTTTATATAAAAAGCATGCAGAACCTACGTGTGCGTCTAGCCCTACTAATTTGCACATAGTAGTTTTCATTCACTCATAATCATTTACAACAAATTTCAATCGATTTCGTAATACTTTTGTAGTGTGAACGCGAGGTTGAAATTTCGAATACCGAAATCTCCCTAGAAAAAGTATGTGAGGGTCCATGCGTGCACCTAAGTCTACCAATCTGCATAAAGTAGCTCCCCCTATACGTAGAATCATCTCTAATAAATTTTAAATGATTTCTAGAAACTTTTATGGTATGAACGCGAGGTTGAAATTTCAAATACCGAAGTTTTATGAAAACTCCCTATAAAAGCATGTGGGGCCCACGCGTACACCTAGCCCCACCAATTTGCATAAAGTAGTCCCTCTATACGCAGAATCATCTCCAATAAATTTTAATTGATTTCAAAAAACTTTTATTGTGTAAACGCGAGGTTAAAATTCCAAATACTGAAGTTTTACAAAAACTTCCTATAAAAGCATGTGAGACTACGTGTACGTCTAGCCCTGCCAATTTGCACAGAATAGCTCACTTACACGCAGAATCATTTGCAATAAATTTCAATTGATTTCGTAAAAATTTTATAATGTTAATGCGAGGTTAAAATTCTAAATACCGAAGTTTTACGAATAAGTGAGTTGGTAAATGGGTTGGGAAGTGGGTTGAATCCATGGGTTCAGGTTGGATTGGGTTTAAGTGGAATATGTGTTGGGTTGGGTTTAAGTAGAAAGTGGTTTGGGTTGGGTGGGGTTGTGAAATTTTTTTTGTGGGTTGGGTTGAGGTGGAAAGTTGTTTTGTCTCATATGGGTTAGGTTGGTTTCGGGTTGAGTTTAAACCCATTAGCAGGCCTATTGACAATGCAAAGAAACAATGCCACTAAAAAACAAGCAATAGTTTTGTTTTGTTTTTTTACAGGGTTAAAATAAGCAGCAGTCACTACGTCATGAATGCACTAGTTCTGTTTCCCTCCCAATATTCTTAGATGTTACTCAATATTTGCTGCAGTTCAAATGTCCAATGGATGCAGAACCAAAGGGAAGGAATTCCTGGATAGAATACTGAACACCAACATAACATGAAATTTATTACATATAGAGGAAGCAAAGATAACACAAATTTACAAATCGTTATATGATTTTGAGCTGGTACATACTTATAGATAATAGATTAGCCTCTAAACTTGGTCAAAATGGCAAATGTGGTCCCTAAACTTTATTTTTGTTGATTTTGGTCCCAGGAATCCCCAACTTTGCTGATTGTAGTTCCTTAAATCTACAACATAACAGATTATGGTCATCTCTATGTCAAGTTCTTTGATAGAATCTTGTGCACCACAAGTTGACCAGTGGGCTGTGGAACAAATATTTGGGGTATGTGCTCATTGCCAATTAGTGTTTGTATTACAAATATGGTAGTCATGAACTCATGATAACAAATGCATCCAAACTGCAATTTTTGGTCTTCAATCCTAATCAATTATGTGTCAGTTCATATAGAAGCCCATGTAGTTAGTCGTACAGCTCGATAGTCTCAACTTGTTATACATGATATTCTGATAAAAAATGTAATATAAGGACGAAAATCAACTTTGACAGGTTAGGGGAATAAATAAACAAAATTAACAAGTTAGGGAGTAATGAACTGAGCTCTAACATATGTTAGGGGGGAGTAAGGAACAACGAGACAATTCATGAATAGCAATCTGGTGGTAACAAGGAATAGAACGAAAACAAACCTTAATATTTTCAAAATCAACCTGAACTCAGGCTGCCAACTTATTTATAAAGGACAAATCTTGCATGGATATGTTGAGTAAGATACCCATTGGCTGGTTAAGCTCAGTTACTGTTAATTCGGAAGTTTAGTTTCATATTTTGTATCGGTCAATATACAAAATAGAGATATCAACACATTGATGTTTTTTAAAATATGATGCTTAGAAATGTTTTGATTTTTTTACTTGCTACTATCTTTTGCACAAAAAACACAAAAATGTAACCTGGAACAGAAGAAGTGCTTTTCAGGTGATTGAGATGAAATTGTTAAGCTTTACAACAAACAAGGGTGCCTGCGTGCATGCTACAAAAAAATGTGGAACCTCATAGTTTGAAAGCAAAACAGAGAAATAATTACCCACTTTTGTCTAAAGGAGGTTCCGAACATTTCTGGTGATATGCCATTTTGCAGGCCCCACAGAAGATAATTTTATTGTCGGGAAATGATTCATGAGACTTGCATCTTGAACATATGGCCTAGCAAAGCAGATATTGATAATCTATCAGTTGCATAATACTGTGGAAGTAGGGAGTTTGACATTCACTTGATGATATACATACGTGTTCAAGATTGACACAGTCATCTGGAGGCGTTGGATACGTCACAGAGTCATCCATGCTCCCACCAGAACTATACAAATCAAGTTGATGAATAACATCACGGATAGCAATTTTGCATTTAATGATCTGTTTCTTAGCACGCTGTAGCTCCTTCTCTGGCTTTAGTTTCTCTCGACTGTTTGGAAAGGTACACCTTTAGTTAATTAGTATTACTTGCATACCCTTATTTTATTGTAGAAAAAACAAAAGAGCCAAACAAGGATATTGTATACAACAGATAGTGAAACTTATTAAAGAGCAATAATATGACCTGTTAGCATGATTCTATCATAACAATCGAAAGGCAAAACAGAGTTGTCCTACACTACTCAGTGTCAACAAAAGGTACTGCACTACACTTTTGTCTCATGCAATGGACTTTAAGTACAAGCCAAATGGGCACTTCCCACAAAGAAACATACCAATATTATTTCTAACTGATGAGAAGTTATGTTGGTCAGTTACAAATGGCTGCAATTGATGAACATGGGACGTATTGTGATCAGGGTTCAAAATCACGGCGATTCTGGCGGTTATCGTTTCTACGTGAACCGGAAAAAGCGGCAGTATCAATCTTTTATTTTCGAATTTTGGCCAGTTTTTCCGTTACGGTTTCAAAACATCCCAAAACTCAAGTTTTGATTTTCAAATTGTGACCGGTTTTTGCGGTTTTTCCAGAAGGCACGGTTACCATTACTAGCCGCTACCGGGATTTCTCCATTCCGGGTTTTGGAACCTTGATTGTGATCCTCATCCTACTATGATTAAGAAGTTGCAAGTGGTTAAAACTACTATGAATACTGTGTGAATGTGTGTAGTATTCATGAGGCCCAAAGGGCAATATATAGAGAGAGCACAAAGAGATATACAAAGGAATATGCCATACACAAATAAGAAAACCAAGCCATATAAGGAAACAAATAAACAATCATATCCTATCTTTAACACCTCCCTCAAACTCATGGTGGATTACACACACTGAGTTTAGAGAGAAAATACAAATGTTATGCCCTTGTCTGCGACTTTGTGAAGAAGTCAGGAAGCTGTAACTCTGAAGGCACAAACTATAGAGCAAGTACCCCCTTCTGCACCTGTGAGCGAGTGTATGAAGCATCCACAACAATATGCTTGGTGAGCATATGCTTCACTGGATCACGAGCAATACTGATAGTACCTGTACTGTCAGACATAAAGGTTGTAGGTCTCCTCATAGGTATTCTAAAGTCTGCAAGTAACCATCTCAACCAAGTAATATTTGTAGTCAGTACTGCCATAGCTCTCAACTCAGCTTCTGCACTCGAACGGAAAATTGCAGTCTGCTTCTTTGTCTTCCAAGCAATCAAGAAGAAGCCAAGAAAAACACAACAAGCAAAAAGAGAACGGTGATCAGAAGGATCACTAGCTCAGGTCGTATCGGAGTACGCCTGAACCTGTAGTGAAGTAGAGCTAGAGAAAAACAAACGACGAAAGATGGTTCCACGCAAGTAGCGAAGAACACGATGAAGGTGGCTGTAGTGAAGATGAGTAGGACAAGTCGTGAACTGACTTAAGATATGAACAGTATAAGCAATATCAGAACGAGTACTTACAAGATATACCAAACCCGAGCGGCGGGCATCCGGTTGGTGGACGCCGGGCGACGGACAACCAGGCGGCGGGCTCCGGGTGATCAGACGTCAGGAGACGGGCAACCAGGTGGCGGGTGGCCAAGTGGCAGGCGATGCGGCGGGGGCAGAGTGGCAACAACCAGACCAGCGAGTAGCCCCAGAGGATGACGGCTTGTGTTGACTGGTCGCGACGGCAGATGCCCGATGGTGGTGCGGAAAAACTAGGGTTAGTGCCCTAGCTTTGATACCATGTTATGAATATTATGTGTAGTATTCATGAAGTCCAATGGGCAATATGTCATAGTCTATCATCGGCGGCGCAGGTCTTAGTTCTGCATTAGTATCTACTTAGAATCCTCCTTTAGTACGTTTCCATTGCAATCTATCTCGGCTAGGAGTCAACCGTTTGTCATGGGTAGTTATGGAGTCCGGATCGGACTCAGTTTTGTACCGAACACTTATATAAATCTTTGATGGCCGGTTGATTCGGCAAGAAGAGAATATATGAGACTTCTAGTTACTCGTCTTCTTCTTTAGTTCCCATCCCCTGCTGGCTTCATGCAATCAGAGAAATCCAGGCCGACATCAGGGCCCCGTTCACCATTTGGCACTGCACAATTACGCCCCCAGGTCCAAGGGTCCTGACAACATGGGATTGCATGCATTGGAGGCCGAAGATCTCGCTCTAGAAATTTCCCTCCATGTAGTCACAGGAGCTGACACGAGCGGCACGATGCAGATAGACGTCACCATCGGCACGACAACCTTTGTAGCTCTCGTCGACTCGAGGTCGACGCATAATTTCTTAAGTGCTCGGGTGGTTCAAGCAGCAGCTTTGCCATTGCTTCCATGCCAGGGGCTCCGTGTCAAAATAGCAAATGGAGAACAACTTGCCAGGGTCCATCCAAGATGATATGGTTACACATAATGGCAAACTCTTTGTTCCAGCCTCATCCAGTTTAGTGTAGCAAATTCTCAAGTTTGCCCATGCAGCTCATGAAGGAACACAGAAGACATTGTGTCGTTTGCATCGGAATTTTCATATTCCGGGTGCTAAAAATCTTGTTCGGGAGTTTGTGATGACTTGTCTTGTTTGTAAACGCAACAAAACAAATCATTTGCACCCAACCGGTCTCCTTCAACCATTGGATGTTCCATCGCAACCATGGTCTGATGAGGACCTCCCTTGTGTTCATGGCAAGTCAATCATCCTCTCTGTCATTGATCGGTTTTCGAAGTATGCACACTTTATACCATTGGCTCATCCCTACTCCGCTACAACGGTTGCATGAGTTTTCTTTGATGAGATAGTGCGTCTCCGTGGGATTCTGACATCTATTATCAGCGATAGGGATCCGATTTTCACAAGCAATTTTTGGCAAGATTTGCTTCGTTTTGCCGGCATTCGCCTGCATCCTAGCTCAGCCTTCCACCCGCAATCTGCTGGTCAAACGGAAGCCGTCAATAAGGTATTTGCAATGTATTTGCGTTGCTTCACTGGGGATCGCCCTCGTCAATGGTTGGACTGGTTACCGTGGACCGAGTATTGGTATAACACTTCCTATCACTCGGCGCTTCGCGAAACCCCTTTTAAAGTTGTCTATGGCAAGGATCTTCCTTTAGCACTTATGAGAAAGGTGATGCGCAGTTGCAGGCTGTAGAGTCATCACTGTTAACTCGTGATCAACTTCTTCGGAATATTCGGGAACAACCTCTTCAGGCACAGGAGCATGCCAAGAAATACTATGATAAAAATCATCGTGATGTTTCATTTATCGTGGGCGATTTGGTATGGCTGCGTCTTAATCACCGGTCAGCTGCCTCTCTGGGCGTCTCCCTGACTGGGAAGTTGGCACCGAAATTTTTTGAGCCCTACAAAATCATCGAATGCGTTGGTTTTGTTGCTTACCGGCTAGCGTTACCCAAAGGAGCTAAGCTGCATGATGTATTTCATGTTGGGGTATTGAAAAAGTTTCAGGGTGATCCACCCACTAGTACTCCCTTGCCACCGATTCAGCACGGTAGAGTGCTTCCACAACCATTACGAGTATTGAAATCGGCAGAACGTCAAGGAGAACTTCAGGTCTTGGTGCAATGGGAGGGCACTTCGGTTGCTGATGCATCTTGGTTTCCATTAGCAAAGTTTCAAGAAATTTATCCAAATTTTCAACTCGAAGACAAGCTGCTTTGCGAGGAGGGGAGAGATGTCATAGTCTATCATCGGCGGCGCAAGACTTAGTTCAGCATTAGTACCTACTTAGAATCCTCCTTTAGTATGTTTCCATTGTAATCTATTTCGGCTAGGAGTCCACCATTTGCCATGGGTAGTTATGGAGTCTAGATCGGACTCAATTTTGTACCGAACACTTATATGATGCTTTGATGGCGGTTGATTCGGCAAGAAGAGAATATATGAGACTTCTAGTTACTCGCCTCCTTCTCTAGTTCCCATCCCCGCTGGCTTCACGCAATCGAGAAAATCCAGCCGACATCGGGCCCTATTCACCATCCGGCAATGCACAATTGCGCCCTCAGGTCCAAGGGTCCTGACACAATATATAGAAAGTACAAGAGGATATACAAAGGAATATGCTATAAACAAATAAGGAAACCAAGCTATATAAGGAAACAAATAAACAATCCTATCTTGTTTTTAACAAAACTACATGACCTGTCGTATGGTTTAAAAGCAAAAAAAAATGTTTTTTTCATGGAAGTTACAGACCTCATATATAAATTCCTGCACATAATTGTTCTAAACAAATTGCAGTCTTGTTCCCAACAAGGCAAGTCTAACCTACTTTACTTTTATTTGAGTTTTTCCTCCCAAAACAACATTCATGCTGGACTCAAAAAGATAATTTCAGGTTACTTCTTTTTTTTGGCATGTAACATTAGTTGGATTCGAAACTTTTCTTTTACCAGTAGTTGACAAAAGTGAGACAGTGAAGTGCAGACCTGTGCCCATTCCAGCCATCTCCAGAGTATGCATCTAGTAAATTCTGCTCCAATTTTATCTTGATCAGTAAATACCTTGCTCTTCTTTCCAAGCGAGTTGCCTCATCACAATCAGTGTTTTTCCTTTTCCGTTTCAGCTTCCTCCTAATTGGTCTGGTAGCAGTTTTACAGTAACAGCATTTGAACCCTGCCGCTGTTTCAGAGGACTATGATGATATTTTTTCTTTATACGTTTCGCCAGATTAGTATTCCGAACTGTTCTTGATGTTCTCTTGGGAGAAGAATCTGGCTTGTACTTGTTGGAAGTATCACGGCGACTTGGTCTTTTTGATACAGACATCAACTCAGAAGAGGACCCTTTCCTCTGTTGTGATGATCTTCTAGAGGTGGAGCATACCGATTTCTTTTCTGAAGTATGCATTTTTGTAGTGCTGGAGATTAATACATATGATCGAGACCTATTACCATAAAGAATATGTTAGATGGAAAGCTGAATGGAGTAATGGACATCGTGATGAGTACATTAGGAAAGTATACAGCATATTTAGTAGTAACAAGAAGAAAAGGTAATTGCTATAGCATGTTAAAAATAAAACAGATATTTGTACTTCTCACAATGTTATCCTGATCCATCCAGCATACTCATTGCTTAGTCTTACCATCTAAACACCGTTGTTCATGCCATATACATCTATTTACTGAACTTAGCGGCACGCTAGCTATGAAAATACACAGCACTAATCCATTTCTTGTAATAATGGGCTTACATCAAATTGCGTGATACTTGCATAACGCACTAAATCACGACAATTTTCAGCACTAGTCAGCATAGAATCCTAACCAGAGCAGCACATTCCAGGAGATGCATTCCACGAAGATCTCATTCGGAAGTCAGAACAATAAGCAAGCACCTTGAACCGAAGAATGGAGCAATAGCAGGGGAAGCAGAGTGTTGGGGAAGAAGGCGTCGTCGGTGAGGTAGATGAAGCAGCGCCAGCGTAGAGGATGCAGAGGTCGCGGGTGGAGTAGATGCCAGTGGGAGAGAGCTCACGGTAGAGGAAGAAGAGGCCGAGGACGCCGCTGTAGTCGAAGAGTAGGGAAAGCAGAGGGGTTGCCGCTCCGTGGTCGATGCCGCCTCACGAGGCGGCGGTTCAACCGGAGGGGAGCTCAACGGGAGCGCGCCATTACCAGAGTCGTCGTCGGGGGCGGCCACGGCTGAGGTGGAGTGGCGGGTGGAGCAGATCTGGTGAGGTCGGTGCCGTTGAGGGATGGTGGTGGGTGGCGGAGCGGTGGTGGAGCGACGGCGAGCCGGCCGGCCGGATTTGGAGAAGAAAGAGGAGAGGAGGGGAGGGGAGAGGAGAAGAGAGAGAAGCAGAGGGAAAGCAAGGAGGAAGAAGCCGGACTCAAATTCTGAACAGGGGCGGCAGCTGGTCCCGACCGAGCCACACACACATAACCAAATCGACCGGGGGCCATTTCGGTCATTTCAGGTGGGGGTTAAGAGAAAATGAATTACATATTCGTTTAAAGGGCCAAAATGGTAAATGATCAACTGGATCACCAACTTTATATCATCACGGCTATTATACTGTATATAATGATAAATAATCAAAACCACATTTGAATAATCAAAACCACATCAAATGTGGGGGGAAAACCTAAAATGAAATGAACAATAATGCGAGCAGGTTAGGATTTCTTCACCAACAATCCAAGTTCGAATAGATCTCCACTCCATGCCTGCCCAGTGGAGGGGAGGAGGAGAAGGACACCTACGAGAGAAGAGTTCTCTCGCATAAAGGTGGTGGTCATGCTTCAGTGGAAGGATTGTGAGCGAAAGGCAGCGGGATGGACGGGGGAGCTGGCGAGGTGATGGAGGCTAGAATCGCACAAGACATGCGAATGTTTTGGGATGACAAGGTTGAAGAAAAAAGTGTATGAGAAGACCTTAGTGTGAACACACGTTGTTTTCCATAATTTACACTCAGGATTTTGCTGGTCATTTACCCTCAGTAGGCCCCCCTTTTCCCTAGCTAGGGCTAGGGTTGGCCGCCATTGTCATCGCCCTCTACGTCGGTCGGCCTCCACCCTCCCTCTACCCTGAAGTCATCGCCCCTCCTTCCTCTAAGCCGTGACAAGGTGACCTAGGGCTAAACCAAACGACAGCGCCACCCTCCTTCCCCATGCCAGCCATGGTCTCCACCCTCCCTCCACCTCGAAGCCGTTGCCCCTCCTTCCCCCGGGCCGTGACGAGGTGACGATTCAGCCCCAAGCCGTGAAGAGGCATAGAATTGGAAGATTTGAGGAATTTCTGTTTTATTTTTCAAATTTGGCGCTTACATGTTTAAGGAATTGTCGGATTGTAAGCTTTTTTTGTGCATTTTCAGATTACCAATTGTAATGAATCAGTGGTATATGCATTCTAGTTTTTTATAAGAATGTCTGAAGCTTGAGGCATGTTCTGATAAGTGAATTGTGTAAATGTGGTTTGTGAATTAATGCATCAAATTGTGTAAATGTTTTGAGGCATGAAATTAGTTGTTGCCGTTGCTGTCTTCTTGCACGCCAAATGAAGATAGGAGTTCAGATTTGTTTGAACGAAATCTGACAGTAATTTCCATACTTGTATGCGAAACGAAGACAAGTACATACATGTTCTTCCCAAATTGTACCTGAATTGAGGAAATCTTGATAGAAATGCAAGTGAGTTGCTTTAGAAAATTTCCTGATTTGTCCAATGTAATTTTCATGTAATAGTATCAGGTTTGTGATTGTGAGAAATGCAATGTTCCGAGTTGCGGACAAAATAATCTATCCATGTGGCCCTAAACGTCCTCCAAAATTCAGGAATTGGTGGCACATCAAACCATTCTGGTGTCCTGGTTTGCTAAAAATGAAGATTGTTCTGACAATATCTACATTTTACAGTCAATTTTACTACATCATATGATGAAGAAGAAATCATGAAGATTCTTTTGACAATTCACATGGATGTGCTCAAATCGGATGAAATCAAAGAGAAGGACAAGAGAGATTTCAATATCTCAGGCTTATTATGAATAGGTCATGTGCAGAGCACTAGTGATTGTGTCCCAATTTTGCTCTTGAAAGGACTAACGACGTGTAACTAAGTACTACTATACATGTTTGTAGAAGATAGTGTAGCCTATTTTGTATCCAATAGTGTTGAGAATTTGGGATTTAGATGTTCAAAATACAAGTCCTAGGAATTGAAGCATATGATGATTCAAATGGCATTCATGAGAGCCTCAGTTTTAGTTTGACAACGAAATGATAAGATATCTCCCTATGACAGTCTTATTGTCTTACCTTGGCCACCGCCAACAGTGTGGAAGAAAGGGGTGATCTGGATTGGAAGAATGGGTCGGAGGGCGGCGGATGCGAGCAGACTATGCAAGAGAAACCAACCACAATAGTAGTTGGATGCAAATTTTCTTCTTTGCTTTCTAAAACCCGCTCGAGGCAAAAGGAAACCGCTATTATAATTCAATGCTTTAATTATCAGACTATACACTACAAATTAATTAAGTTGGATGTTGCATAGCATTCTTTCGATGTTCACTACTAAATATTACAAACCTCAAGTGCAAACAGAGGTGCATCAGGGCCCTCCACTGGCACGAGCGCCCCACCGGTTAGATCCTAGAACACACATGAAGTAAGGGTAAGTACTTGAGAACTATACATCAGACGAACAAACGACGAACCAACGCACATAAGGCATTTGACACGGAGGTAGACCTGCGCGAATGAGTCGCCGAGGGAGTGCACGGGGTCATCTCCGGGTGGGGTGGTCGTTGTTGGTGAGAGGGAGTTGAGGAGGGCGGCGCCGAATCACACCGGCGATGGCCAGATCATCAATGCGAATAGGAGAAGGGAAGGGAGGCGACAGGGGCGGGAAACGAGCGCGGTGAGTTGAGGAGGCGGGGGTATTCGTAAAAAATTCATAAGTGGTCTAGGTAGTTCCCCACCTCTATTACAGCCACATGCGTCGGATCTGATAGCCCTCCTCACTATTAGCATGTTATCACACACTGTAAGATCGAGGAGGCCGACTAGAGGGGGTGAATAGGCGGTCTAAAAATTCTCTTCAAATTAATACTAACGATTAAAGACCTTTTCTATTTGCCTAAACCAAGTATGCAATGCAGAAGCTAAATTCAAGTTGGTTTAGCTCCGCCTAGAACAAATAAATTCGTCTAAGTGCACCAACAATTCTAGCCTAGGTCAAAGTTTGCAATCCTAGGTATACAAGCAATCAAATTAATTCTAAGAGTGTACATTGCTTGAATATAAATTAACCACAAGGAAACAAATCACAATTGACACAATCTCTTTTCACCGTGGTATTCGGAGACTTTCTGGTCTCCCCTAGTCCACGTTGAGGTAAACCCAAACAAATTAGACCGACTTCACGAATTAAACATTCCACCTCAAATCACTAGTGATAGCTCTTCCCCGCTCTGGGTAGATGAGCTCCAAACTTCACAACTTCGTCGGGTCTTCTCACAACCTTCTTTGAGAAGATCACCGCGCACGACGCCTCCCACGCCGTCTAGGAGCCGATAAAGTTCAAGAGTAACAAGTCAAGTCCCTCACTTGACTCTCACCACGTGCAACGAATGCACAAGCTCAACTCGGATACAAAGTCCACCTCTAGAGGCAATACATGCACTATAAAACACATCTCCTCTCTCACAAAGTGCAACACATACACACAATTGATTGGAGAGCCTCATTCTAACTCAAGGAATATAAGCCAAGCACCAGCAACCTTCTCTCAACAGCCCTTGAGGAGGTATTTATACACCTCCTCAAAACTAGCCGTTAGAGAAGAGAGAGGGCAAAATCAGCACGAGGGCCTGGTACCGCCAACATACGGCCGGTACTTCCGCCCTCCCAACGGCTACAAAAACTAGCCGTTGGGCTGGAAAATTGGTCAGACCGCCACACAGAAACTGGTCAGACCGCCAGGACCGGTCAGACCGCCCACACAGGACCGGTCAGACCTCTCCTCAGAAAAACCAGCAAAGTCGCTCTTTGGAAAAAAAAAAGAGTTCGGGCGAAGAACGGAAGTTCCGTGGGCGGTCAGACCGCTACCTCAAAGCCGGTCTGATTGTCGGGTCCACACCGGTCAAACCGCCATTACAAGGCCGGTCTGACCTCCGGATCAACACTGATCAAACCGCCATTACAAGGCCGGTCTGACCTCCGGGTCAACACCGGCCAGACCGCCATTACAAGGCCAGTCTGCTCCTTTATATGGCCGGTCTGACCGCCCCTTGGTCAGACTATCCCTCGTCGGTAGTGCCACTCACACAGAGCCGCTTGGACCACTCACGTCCGGTAGTACCGTGCAACACATGCCGGTAGTTCCGATTTCCGGTAGTACCGCTCACACAGTGCCGGTAGTTCCGATTTTCCTGAGAAGTGTAAATATCTCAACAAACTTTGCAAAAACACATTTGCAAACAGTAATATCGTGATGTGACATTTGCAAACACATTTACAGGGGAAAATAAGCTAATTTTTGGCTCGGCGTTGGACTTACATTGTGACGTGACAGTGTTGTTTGCCGGGCCACAGATGGTGGCGTAGCCAAAAGTGTCGATTTGAAAATAAATTGGACGATGGGTTATTAATAAAAATTGTTCTCTTGCTATAGATAAAAATCATATTACCCATAACATCAAGTCGCCGCCGCAGCTCACCCCGCTCTGTGCCCTCGGCTCTTTGCCATGCTCGCCAAGCTCCACCCTAGTGGTGTTGTACCTCTGTCAACATGCTCACCTACACTATACGCTCGGCTTCACGTCATGCCGTGCCAAATTTTTGAGAGGATGGGAAGGTGTTGGGATAAGTTAATTTATTTGTTGGAGATTGTTTTGTCTATTTTTAAAGATTTTTAGGTCACTAAAGGAGATGACAAACCATGTCCATCTCTACAATGTTCTTTTAAGCAAGAAATTAGTATACGTGTTTGTAAAGATAATGCACTTTCACTTGTTTTGGACAGCGAAGAGAATGATAGAATTCAATTTCTAAAAAAAGATGGAATTGTCAATGCCCACGGAGACCACTGCTTGGGCAGTATGAACCCGAACGTTTTGGTTGGCCACCGCAGTCAGGTTCTTTGTTTGCAACACTTCCCGCTCCATCGTTGACGCAGCTACCAAAGAGCCACCCTCATTACCTGTCATGGTGTGCCAGTGTGTCATTGCCATAGGGGCGAGGGGCCTTTGTGGACCGGTTCCCTTAACCTTGCGACGATGGTCTCAATGGCAGTGCTCCTCTTTCGCTTAGGAGTCAACGTGTCCGAACACTCTTTCTTTGGCTCGCAGTGCCGGTGGCGGCCTTGGCCTTGCGACGATGGTCTCAGTGGTCCTTCTTTAGTGCCATTGTGTCCGAACGCTCTTTCTTTGGCTCGCAGCTTCTACGCCACTCCCTCTGCATTTACATCAAATGTTGTAGTTACGGACCAAATAGAGAACAATAGGGCTATGAAGAGGCCACAAATGGGTTGTCCAAAGCCTTAAAAACTATAGAGATGGGGAATATAACTGTCTATATTACATAAGTTTGTCTCTGATAAAAATGAGTCTCCCCCTCTCATGCGCCCTGAGGCACATACTTATAGCAATGATGATGTTGCTTACATAAACACCTCTATCTGGGTCTACTACTATAGGAGCAATCACGTCCTTTCTCTTGTGACGGCCCTCTTAGGCTAGCCATATAGTCACATGATTATTGGGCTTCTTTGGTGCAATGGGCCGACTGAGCCGAAGTGGGGGCTATTCCCCAACAGTTATATTACATTATTTGAACAAATATATAGCATGAGATACCATTTTTAACCAGAGGTACAATATTTGTATTCTTTTTGAGCTGTTTATTGTGTTGTGTAACAAACATGTGATCGATTTTTTATGGTAAGCATTAGAATTTACAAATGGTGATTTGGTTTGGCCGCTGTGTAATTTAGTTTGCCTCTTGGTGCAGTTTTGCAAGAGCCTTGAAGTTGCTTGGCTTATTCAATGGTTCCATAGCCAATGATCATGCTCTTGTTTGATGTTGTTATACTGAATTTCTTGGAAAATTAAGACATACAGCCACTGTTGTTGATCTTGTTCTTGCTGTAACCCAAATACCAAGGAAGCATGGCAGTGTTGTATATTTTGTTGGATTCTATGGTGATTACCTTATGCTTTTATACAGAACATATCCTTATGTCGCTAATTCCATGTCACTGATGATTTCTTCCTTTCCTCTTTTTGATGGTGAAGGCATCTTTTAGCTATATTTAGCTCAAAGCGGCAGTTTGAAGTATGTTACTAGATTACAGGGATACCGTGGGCTACTTTGTTGACTATGTGGCGTAAGATTATCTGGACAACTTAGTTCAAGGTAAACCCTATGACTTAGCAGTATTGTTGTAAAATTGAGTAACTGAGTAATTGTCTACCATTTCCCTCTTGTGTGTCCATTGCCTGCAGAATTTTGATCTTTCAAGCATTTCATTCTTATGTACTTTTTAGGTTGCTATGCAACTATACTTACCAAAGTACTTTCACAAAATTTCAGGGTTTTGCAAACCGAAAGACAATACAAGACAAAGTTGTGCAGTTTAGTCTTCATAGGCAGCCTGCAAAATCGAGCATGGTACTGTTATCATAGCTGCAATAATTAGCTGTACAAAGTCATCGAGTCACACCGCTATGCTTGATGCCTCTCCAGTGGCAAAGCAAGACTGCAAATTGGTTCCTGAAGTTTATTCTATCATAATGTACTCGTGGAAATGATGGGTCTGTTCTTTTTGGTTGCGGCTTTTGGCGATATAAATGAAGTCAGTAAAGTATGTACTACAATTAACTAGTAGACCCTATCTTAAAAGAATACTCTATTTAAAAGCTAGTTACTGTAGAAAAGCCGAAAAACAGCTTTTAGAAGCTGAAAAGAACAGGGCCGATACTTGCCATCCCATATGCCATTTTTTTCCTACTTTCGATTGATTCTGTAACATTGCCTTATCATGTCAAACCATGTATTAAGAATTGAGACAAGTTGCAACCCTTAATATTGGATCCAGAGTTGTTACTAAATGTTTTACTTCTGTAACCTAGCTGCACTCTACCATATACGTGGCTTTTCCTGTAATTTACCCTGTTGCTTATGTGTCCTATAGACTACTGTGGTGTTGTAGCTTTTCAGATGTCTTATGAACTGGGACTATATTGTAAGCTAATAAATTATAAATGATCTACTTTATATTGACATAGTATATCCTAACTTTAACACTTCTATGATTTATGTTAAATCTTTATACATACAACACAGTTATTTGTTTTCCGAAAAATCGCCAACTTCTGTTTTTAAGTAGTAAAGGTAGATACTAGCTAGTAGTTTAATGTTTGTTCTAGCGATTATTATAAAGTCCAATCTCCCAACGACAGAATATTTGTGTCAATGTTTGTTCAACATTTATTTTCTGCATGAATTCTGATTCGTACCCGAATTTATTGTGTTTAGTGAATCATATTTCAAGATTGAAAAGAAACACTTTAGCCTTATACATTCTTTTTGTGTGAATTTTTATTGGAATTCTCAGCAGGAAAAAGTAATGGTATCTTTATAGCGATTATCATTGTAATTAGTAAGGCATCTCTCAAGATGGAAGATACTCTAGTCCTAGCTCGTGGGGGAGATAATATGCTTTTGTATTCGGTGCAAGTTGTAATATGCTTTTGTATTCGGTGCAAGTTGTCCTGTTTTCCTAATTCCCACTATTCTCGATTTCATTTATTTCAGCAGCTGGCTGGCCAGCCAAATGCGAGTTGTATATGACGAAGTATATTTTGTAAGCAATGAAATACGATCCCTGGAGAAAGCAATCGTATATAACAGTATAACACAACCGATAATAATTTGAGAGCTGAAAATTGCTAGGATTTACGGTGTTTCAAAAACCAATATGGTTAAATCAATGGTGTTAGAGCAAACCCCTTTAGAGAACACACAACTTATATCCTGTCTGCGATGTTTGCAGCACAGAAATGTCACCAAAAAAACAGTTATTTTCTGTGTGAGAAAAATTCGGCGTTCCAAACGGAAGCTGTTAGCTATGCGAAGAACTGTACGGCTCTTTTAACAACAAAACGCCCGTGGGTTCACGTTTCATGCGAGCGGGGGGCAGTGAATTGACAACTTGGCAAGTGGTGACCACATGGCACACCGGCACACCGCGTATCCCAGCCCACGCCAGCAGACCAATCTAGCGGAATTTTTGGCATTTTTAGTATATTTTGAACTCATATTTATAAAAATGGATGGAGTCATACGAAAATAGCAAAATGACACTTTGTCACCCGATGACTGGATGACAGCGGCGTAGAGCTAATAGCGGGCAGCAAACGCTTACCGTCCGGTCACCTTGCGGCTCCATACCTACCACCCTATCACTAGATGGCTATTAGAAAGTAAAGAAATGCAGAGATTATTTGTGAGTGCAGTCTATGTTTTGCTGGTTTACACTTGGTAAAGTGCCATGCACTGAGATGCACATTACACTGGATAGAAAGCCAACCACACCGGTTGTTCTGTTTCACTGGGCATTGGGTCACTTTCGAAGAGAGCTCTTTTATGCAGCAAGTGGAGGAGTTGGATGCCCAGCTTTTATCACTCCAGAGTTCAGAGAGGAAAAGGCGGAGGACTGTGCTTATGTGGCGATGAATTGGACAAGTCAATATCAGTCGCTATCGCTTTTAGTTGTCTACCGTTGTTTTCAGCTCAATACTTTCCTACTAAACGTGCTCTATTACCGCCCACATGCCACAATTTGCTTTCTTATCCTATTGATAGGAGCTCTAAAAATCACACTTGTTAGATCTTGATGTGATTGGATCAAACAAGCCAAAATGTTTACTGCATCAGCGATCAGACAAGCATCCTACTTGGTGACTTTTGTACTAAATGTCTAAATGCAATCTAGCAGGCTTGAAGAAACACTCTTCAAACAAAGGATCAACTCACATGACTCAGCCTTGCTATATGATTAGGCGATAAGATGACAAAATATATGTAATATGCAATAGCCGAGAGCAAGAATGCTACCAGCTCCAGAATGCAAGCACAGAAAAAAGAACAAGCCAAGCATAGCTTAACGAAAGTAAACACTCCAGTAGTCTCCCTCTCCCAGCTAGCCCAGGAGGCAGCACAGCCTACCCGCTGCAAAAATTTCCAAACATTGCATAGGAAGAAAACATAAAAACCGGTCCTTAACAACAATTCAAATAGACCCCGACCTTACCACCACTCCTCCAAAACGAGAAAGTTGGGAGATATTTAACAAAATCAAACCTTTATCCAGCACCTTAACACATTCCTAACAGATAATCTAGAGAAGGTCAGCAACATTGGCAGGCAGCTCCTCGATGGTCACATTGTAGAACCTCTGGATGTCAAACAGCATCCTCTCATCATCACGGGTGACAAAGTTGATGGCAACACCCTTCCTGCCAAACCGACCACTACGACCGATACGATGCAGGTAGTTCTCAGGCTGAGTTGGAAGGTCGTAGTTGATCACAAGGGAGACTTGCTGGACATCAATACCACGAGCAAGCAGGTCAGTGGTGATAAGCACACGAGAAGATCCAGATCTGAACTCCCTCATGATGATGTCCCTAGTGTTCTGGTCCATGTCTCCGTGCGTGGCAGAGACAGTGTGATCCCTGCTCCTCATCTTGTCGGTGAGCCAGTCCACCTTGCGGCGGGTGTTCACAAAGATGACACTCTGCGTGATGGCCAGGGTCTCATACAGGTCACAGAGAGTATCAAGCTTCCATTCTTCCTTCTCCACATTGACATAGAATTGCTTGATACCCTCAAGGGTAAGCTCATCTCTCTTCACAAGAATCCTCACGGGCTTGTTCATGAACTTGCGTGTAATCTCAAGGGCCTCAGGAGGCATGGTAGCAGAGAACACCCCAACCTGAATTTTTGCCGGAAGAAGCTGGAAGATATCATAGATCTGCAAAGGTAATACCAGATGTAAGTCCAGGCCATGCAACTACAATTTGAAAAAGAAGAAAAGGAATATTGTTTTCTAGAATGGTTCATCTAACATAGCACTATTAAGAAAAATGAACAGTTTGTAATTGTCTTAAGAACATTAAAAAATTGCCAATGAAGCAGGTGCAGGTCAGCAACATTCTACCTAATAAGTAAATAACTCAGTCCTAAAAAAAAGTCCTCCAAAAGTAAAATAACTTACAGAAGATATTTCTTATAAGCGAGAAGAAAGTTGGGACCAATGTATACTACAACCATACTAGGGACTGACTATCACGTATAAATGCATATGCAAGCTGCTGCACAAAAGCAGCAACAGTCACAAAAATATATAATTCAAGCCATAAAAAATTAGCTATGATTTCTTCTGAATGCTCACATAAATTCAAGCTTTGAGGGGATTCAGCAAACAAATGGATAAATCATATAGGATCTATTTTAGACCTTGATGCATGGAACACAAAGACCACCCTGTTATGTGGTACAGAAAATCACTAATAGCTAGACCATATATAATATTGTAAGTTGCAGAATTATAAAGTGAATCAGAAGTAAACCTGATCCTTGAAACCACGCGAAAGCATCTCATCAGCTTCATCCAACACAAACATCTTGATGTGATCTGGGCGGAGTGACGACCGGCGCAACATATCAAACACACGGCCAGGCGTACCCACAACAACATGCACACCACTAGCAAGAATCCTTTGGTCCTCACGAACAGAAGTTCCACCAACACAGGCATGCACCTTGACACCTAAATAGTCCCCAAGAGCACGCATGACCTTCTCAATTTGCTGTGCAAGCTCACGTGTCGGAGCAAGGACCAATGCCTGGCACTCGACCAATCCATAGTCAAGCTGCTGTAAGATTCCAGAACAGAAGGTTGCTGTTTTTCCTGTTCCAGATTGAGCTTGCTGAATCACATCAAGCCCCTTGCAGAAGGGAACAATCCCTCTTTGCTGAATGGCTGATGGCTTCTCAAAACCTACAAATAAAAGTATTGGTATTTGTAAGATGACCAAAATTTTAATTGTTAAACAATGTGAAAGAGACAGGATTTTGGTATACCGTAAGCATAAATGCCTCTCAGAAGATTCTCTTGGAGGCCCATGTCATCAAAACTCTCGTAAACTTCATCATACGAAGTAAAGAATTCCTCAGTCTCACCTTGGCTCCTGCATATTGCAACCATGATACAAAGTACAACTTGTGAAATCTGTAGAGCAAAACGAGGCAAGAATAGAGAAGGAAAGCAAAAGATAGCCTCCAGTGGCTAAGATAACAAAATTGGTCCAAAGATGACTTACAGCAGCTCCTGCAACTTGTTGTCATACTGCTTAGCATCAAACTGGGAACCCTCTGGTACCATTCCTGCCATGGCTGTATTAAAAGGAAAAATAGCAGGTTAACAAAGAATGAACGTTGATAATCTTTTAAGGATGCCCGCAAAGCAGCATATATTAAGTACACCCAGGAGTAATAGCAATCTGGAACCACAAATAAACATTAAGATAATCATTGTACATCATAATATAACACTACCAATTGAAGAATGCACATAACGCAAATGCTTTCTTAGAATAGGAAAAGGGGCCAGGCAAGTTTACAAAGGTTGCAGGGGGCACTATGTAACCACACGTACTTATGAACTTCTCAGTAGAACGCACTACACAACGCTTTCAGTATGCACGACGCATGGTTAGCAGCACAGGCATCAAGCAAGCCCCCAACAAACGACCCTCTCGAGTTTCCATGATTCCATGCCACTATACTTGATTATACACAGACGCAGCAGCAACTACATAACACACTATTCAACTTATTTGTTCCAAGTTACTTAACATCAGTAAACAGCACACCTAATCTAACGCAGTAGCGCGTGCACAATCCACCACTTCAGAGTACACAGTACATACCATTAGATTTGGAACAAGACTAGGATACTTGTAACGTAAACAAAATAGTATTGTAAACTGACCCAACACACACACAAAAAAAAACGATCTTCCCATGCCAGTACCCAAATCGCACATCAAGCTACAAAATCTCAATAAAAAATCTTCAAAACCTAAATCCAAGACCAATAAACGAATCTACCAATCAAACCCCTCACGCAGGATACCTCAAGACGCAACTTTTCCTACCCAGTACCCTAAAAACCCAACCTTTTTCCACCGAATCCACCCAGATCCAACCTCAAACCCGCCCAGATCGAGCCGACCACGCACCAAAACCAGCCAAAACCCACCACACGCCCAGATCGAGCAGAACACAACCACACAGCGCGAAAAAAAAGAGAGATCCCGGCGATACCTGACGCGTGCGGAGGGAGAGCGGATCGATCTGTAGGCTGGCTGTCGCGCGGGTGAATCCGAGATCGGCGTCTCGGGTTCGATTCGGGTGTGGCTTTTTGGGGGAGCGATGAAGAGGAGGGTTTGGGGGGAGGCGGAGAGAAGAGAGGCGGCTTATATGGGGTCCCGACGGAAGCGGAGAGCGGCTCGACTTGTTCCTCCTCGTCGCCTCCGTCTCTCGTGCGGAGAGCTCTAGTAGGCTTTCGCTTCTGCCTTGCCTTATGTTGGGCTAATTGGGCCCCCTCGAGCGAAACCCTCTGGCCAGTTTTTTCGGCTTTTGGTCTTTTTTTTTTCTTTTTGCCTTTTTAAGGTAGCTTTTGGTTTCGACTCTCTAAAAATCAAAACAAATGATCGGTTTCTTCAAATAACTTTTTAAATTTGTTTCTCTAAATAGTTTTTTGAGTCTATCAACGTATGCATCATCCATATTAATATCTCCGTTGTCCACCACTGTCTCGAAAAGCGTAATAAAAAAATCATCAACCCTAACCAAAAGTCATCAGTTGCAGCTCAAAAGATCAGAGACTTTGGTTTTCGGCTTCTCCAAAAATCGAAACAAACAAGATGGCTTCTTAAAGCGGATTCTTCAAACGGTTTCCCGAACTCAAAACTGTGTATACCATCCGCATCTGCGTCTCCACCGTCCGCTACCATCTTGAAAAGCACAAATAAAAGTTATTAGCTATAGCCAAAGAGTCGTAGCCCAAAAGAACAGGGTCTTTGCCTCTCGACTTTTTTTCTTTCATTTTTTCCATCTTTTTCAAGAGAAAAGGAAAACTTTGCAGTAGAATTTGTACCCGTCTCATCCGTGCAAATATGGACTCACTTAACAAAAAAGTTTTATTTTACTGCAAAGATTCTGATTTATAAGGAAACTTGATAGCCTTTTTTTCTTTACATGGAGATGGAGTATACTGGTAGCAGAAGGATTCTTAGTTTTCCTTTTTTGCATTGCAAAGCTGGGCGTCCTGGATGAGCAATCACAGCCTTTGGTATTATTGGTAGCGGATCGAACTTTGGCAGCAATGCCATTTCGAGCTAGGAAAACATGGCTACAGCATAAAAGAAACGAAGGGGAAAGACCGGCTGGGCTAGGCCCAAACCTGAGCCAGTTCTGCCCACACCACCCCACATAAGGATAAGCCATGAGGGAAAGGCAACAGTCTTATCATTTCCCCACCATCATCTCTAGTCGTAGCCACATAGGTAGCATAGCACGGCCCGACACGAACATCAGATGGTTTTTAGCGTTGACATCAACACAGACAGACTAAACTAAAATCGTCTGTGGTTGTATTTAATACTGATGGTTTAGGTAATCGTCTGTGATGTGACGTTTAGTATTAAGCTTTTTGTATTAAGCTTCAGCTTCTAACTTCTGACTTATTTTTTACTATTTATAAATTTTGACTCTTTCTAAATTTTTAGCTTTTTGTTGAGCTTTTTGGCCGGTTCTTTTTCCTGTATTTATTTGTATTATACGTAATGGGCTAACATATTTTTATATTTTTAAATTTTTAAAATTTAATTATGCTAAATAAGCCTCATCATCTACAAGTGTTTTTCACCACCCTCTGATGTTTTTCGGTCATAAGCCTCAAAAAAAGCCCAAATGATCACCCATAATTTCTTCCAAGCTAACTAATGCCTTCTTCCGACTCGGGCTGACCATAGTCGTTGCCCGCCGAGGAGCCGCTGCTCATCGCCGGCGATGCAGGACGTACGTAGTAGTTAAGGACCTGTTTGGTTCATGACCAGAAGTTGTCTAGCCACAAGTTAGACGTGCCACAGTTTTTAGATAGATGTTTGGTTCACTGACGCAACTGTGGCATGCCACACTTTCTTAGCACCTGGCCCCACACGTCATAGACTCAGTTTCTTACCAAACTTTGCCACAAGTGTAGCTTCAATTTTGTTAGCCACACTTTCTGTGACAGCCATATATTGCCTAAGCTTAGGCATGACAAACTTAGGCACCAACCAAACAGGCCCTAAATGATCTCTCTCCGCGGGCGTTGACGCAGCCGAGCTAGATGCGCCGCCTGGAGGTGGAGCAGCATATTCTGCTAGGACGATAGCTCAACTCTGCATGTTTCTTTGATTACTCAGTTCAAAATGGCAAATTCAACAAATTTAATTACAACAATAGGATCATACTCTAGTAACTCTACACAGATCATTACCCCATGCAATTCATACTTTGATGCACCTAGCAGAAGATCAAAAGGGTTGGATGGAATTGAACCAATTTGACACGAGCTGTTACAAACTGAAAGGACCTAAACCCACCATTCTAATCACGGGTGCAACTTCTAAATCCAGCACAACTAGAGTGAATGCGATCAATTGGCAGGAGCAGCACCAAGGAGACCAGATGACTATGGCTATACCATATTGCACTATATATTACTATATTGGTAATCAAAAAGAGGACCTCAAGGTCAGTTTGATGTACAACAGGTTACTCTTATAGACATAGGAGGCTATAGAATACAAGAGGTATGAAAGCATTATCGAGCTGTGCCGTATATGCCTCCAATAATCCGCTCAACGTCACAGCTACCAAAAGTGATAGCCAGTGCTGTGTCAACATGAAAAAAACGGTTAGTACCAATTTATGTTTACTGTATGTTCTAGCATAAAGTTTCAGTCGCTTCAATGCAAGAAAGGGATCGAACCTGTGAAAGAATGTATCCACTTGAAGCTAAGAGCGGCACCAGGATTGAGCACGCTGCCAGCACAGAAGTTATGCCTGCGGCTGTGCCTTCAATTGTTTTCTCTGACATTTCAAAAATGCATGCATAAGAGATCAGAGAACAAGTGTGGAAGGGCCAAAAAAATAATGAAAATTGAACTCACTTCCTGTCTTGCTCCATCTTAGGACGCCGTACTTGTACCCTATCATTGATGCCTAAGTAAAAATTAAAGAATTTATCAGAGGACACATGTAACAGCAAGAGATATTAACAGACCAAACATTAGACATAGGACTTACCATGGTATCACCTATCCCCAAGCTGAGAATTCCAGCAAAAGGGGCAAGCGGTCGGTCATTGAATCCAGATGACATCCATTTAGGAAGTGCACAGCCCAGTAAGAGTGAGAAATGACTGCACAAACCAATAAAAGATTAAAAGGAACATAAAAAGGAGATATAAAATCTGGAGGATAAAGGTTACTAAAGCACACTTACCTAACAATAAGAATCTCAGAATCACGATGATCAGTGAAGGCGTTCATGAATTGACGCACGGTATGCCCAAGAGGGTATATTTCCCAAACCTGAGGCATGGTTAAACATTTTGTTGGAGAAATGAGCACAAGTTGGCATATAAGAGATTGCTGGAAGGAATAAAAGGGAGTGAGACAGAACGTGGGAAAATCAAAAGCTTCTTACACGAATCATCTCCAATATCAAGAAAACTGCAAATGCTGCACCAAATGCCAAGTCCAGGAAAGCAGGCTGCAAAACATAAACAAACTGACCAGAATAAACTTTGAATGTTTTGATGGGAATTAAATTAAGAAAATGTATACATTACCTGAAATATAACAGCAGGAGAGAAAATCAGGACGGCAACAAGATGATAGTACTTGCGCAAAAGAATCCTCTCCGTTTTGCTTTGCTTCGATATACTGTAGAACCTTCTAATTGATAAATATATCACACATATCCAGTATGCACATAAAGCAAGTCGTTCATCTGAATCGGTGAACATATAGTTAACAACCCTGTTAAATAATGAACCATTAAGCAAACAACAAATCAGTATCTGCCAAAAAATATGCATGAATTTACAAGCAAGAACAGGGAGCAACATTAAAATATTTAATGAAAGAGTGTCTAATTCAATATATTGATGTTGAGGGGCATGCTTTTATGATCTTCCTGTGAAAGGCAAACTGGATACCTACCAAACAAATGGATGCGCTTCAAGACCTTGAACAAGGTGCGTCCATGATGGCACTAACAACAGCAACACCACCAATAATGAGCCATAAAATACAGCAGAACCAATTCTTTTTTCTGTCCATTCCTGAACTGCACGTCTTCTTTGCTTCCCCAGTGTTCGACAGTAAACCCAAACTTGAAGAGAACTTTTGTACAGCAAGGGAAGTAGAAAAAGACCAAGCAAAACACCCTGCCAAAAAAAGTAAGAAATGTAAACGCATTAAAAATCTCACACCAGACCATCAAAATAAAGTCTACCTGAATAACCGTGGCTATCTCGCTTTGAGTTCCAGGCGTGTGAATGAATGCTTCTGATGATACAGAGAATTCCATCTGCCAGCACAATTACAATGAAAAAAAAGCATCAGATTTGCTACTATTTTGCTGGCAAACATATAGCTAGAGGAATAAATCACACCTTGGAAAGAGTATGAGCCAGCATATCACTAAAGTAAAGAACGAGACCACTTGACACCAAAAGTGCCTCCCCTGAAATTTACAGAAGAGTGTAAATAAATAAGGAAAAGGCAACACCTCCAAGTCGTGATGAAAGGGAAATATACTTATATACTGCACTGCTAAACAAGAATCACACAAAATAGATGGACTTTAGTGCAAAAAGTAATGTAGCGGCAGTTACATTCATTCTTGTATGCATTTGTATTTCTGCATGGGAACTTATCTGTAAGATATCTAAGAAATGCATGAATTTCCGCAAACATATGCAATCATATATGAACAAAAAGAAAGAGAAATAAAGATCTAATTACATCTTAGACTTCAGGTACAAACCAAAAGATGAACATGAAGGGAACTTCTCCAGAATATGCTGGATTAAGATCACAGCAGCCACTCCATGACAGAGCAAATACACCATATTGGTCATCGCCAACAGACCTATGATAAAATACAACCGATATTAGTTTGTCAAATTCCTTGTTTTTGGTGGACCTGTATTAGATTTAAAAAAGAAGGTGTGCAATTATCTTTGAATGCAGATAAAACATGCATGTTACCTCCATCAGTCTTCAGTAGAAAGGACAAGAAGCACGCCATGAGATATAAAACTACCAACAACGAGCCACATTTCAAAGCTTTAGAAATTCCATTGCTGGCAGACTGCCGTAGATGCCAAAGGAAGAAAGCTAGCACACTGAGGCAGCTAATAGATGCCGCCCAGTACTGCATTTCAAGGTATGCAAATTCTAGCCATTTAAACAGAACAATATGTAGTTAGCAAACTGTACGCGTCACAGAAAAGCTCAATTGCAAAGAAAACAGACAATAAATACACTTCACAAAACGATTGACTTCAAAATATACCTTCTGGCCCATTAGGATCTGCCGGTAAGACCCTCGACAGTTGGATTAACCGTGAAAGCATGACACTAGGCAGAGTAGTGGTGCCAAGAAGAATGCCTGATGAAGCACCTGGCCTGGAGTGTATAATAAATCATAGTTATGCATCTCACAATTTTTTGCAGAAACAAACATAAGAGCGTCCAGCCACCAGAAACCAGGTGCAGTTTTATTTTGTAGCTCACAACACAAGAGGCGATGAAGTCAAATAGTTAAGCAACTCAAACACAGTGTAGCCTAAAGAGTATGCAACCGGATCGCGCATCACAGAATCCAAATGAATCCCAACAGAGGCAACAATTTTACTAGACTGTATGATCAAAGAACCTCTGAATTTCCTATTTGCAGCAAGAGTTTACTAAGCAACACCAAAAACCAAATTACTTAAAACATTAACTGCCCCTCCAAACCACCAAAGCCTGACCTTTTACATTCTACCCAACCACAAAGTCACTAAGCCACAGGTTAACCGCAATTCAACTGTATGTTAAATCCAACAGTTCGACCAGGGAGTCAGCTCTTATTTGCACCACCAATTATTCCCCAATCGCGTACGTAGCCCACACAAGGAGGCAACCTGTGTAGAACCATCATTTTCACCAATTCGACTCACATTTTTTCAGTTGCACAAAGAGTTCTGCGAGAGATTGCACCTCCCAGCTACTACAGGGAGCTCCTCTACAACTAATTCGTCGGGCGGAGGATCGAATAGGACCAAATTTACACCCAGGAATCCCCATGGCTAATTAAATCGCGAACATTTTTCCAGTTCGATTCCGTGGAGATGAAGGGAGGGGGAAGGGGAGAAGAAAGGCGGCACCGACCTGGTCTTGAACCGGCGTTGTGGGGAGAAAGAGGCCGAGGCGGAGCCGTCCACGGCGAGCTCGACGGCGAGGCCGGCCGCTGCGAGGAGCGCGAGCGGGGCCGCAAGGTGGGCTGGGGCGGCGAGCGCGACGCGTGCGGCGAAGAGGAATACGACGAGCCGTTCGCCGGAGACCAGCGCCGACGACGCCATCGCCGGCGCAGGCGACGGGGCGCCCCCGCCGATCCGGGGAGGCGCGCGCGGGGTAGGAGCCACGGCGCGAACCGGTCGTGAGCGTCACGCCGGTTGGTGGTGGTGGGCGGGGCTCCGTGTTACGCCGGCCTACACGGCTACGCGACTAGTCTTCCTCTGGTTTGGTTTTGGGTGGTGCTGTGGTGGGACCCATTGACCGGACCGCGTCGGTAGAGTTGGGGCGTGTTTGGTGCAAGCGTCGGGAGAATTTTGGGATCAAAAGTTTACGGCAAATATTTACCATAATAATAAAGTAAAAAATATGAATCTTAATTCAACACCTACAATCGCGCGTGACAAATTCATTCCATCCTTTAATCGACGGCGCAGCCAACTAGTTCCAATAAAAATTTAGGGGGCAATCTCACCACCGCCAGACAAAAAGGTTTTGACAACCAATATCATTTATCTCATCCATTTAACCAAACACAAACTTAAATCATCGTATCCATTTTCATCCCACCAACTAAACAACATCTCGTACCATCATATTTATAAAACCAAATAATCAGTATGTATCATCTCATTCAGGACCATTTCATCTAAGTTGAATGGAACATCCCATCCACTCTCATCTCATAAACCAAACGCCCCATTGGTGGTCGCCTTGTGGTGCCTCCCTCACGTCGTGTCCGTTACAGTTCGTATTGTACCTACATGTATCTACTGCCAGTGATAGAACGACGAGATTTGTTCCAAATGGAAGCCAAAAGGCATTTGAACTTGTTAGTTTTTAACGAAGTTTTTTCTTTGTATTATTTATGAAATATATAACAATGTTTTTTATTTTTTTTATTTTTAAATTAAATATTCTAGAGAGAACTATCAGTCGCTATAATATTATTCCAACAAAATGTCAAAAGTCACCACAATTTAAAACAGGGTCGAGGAGTGGGCGACTACAGCAACAGGTCGAGTTTTCTTGACGTGCCAGCAACGCGAGAGGAAATATGTAAATATGGTGATTCCCGAGCATACCCATATTACTACTCTTAAAGGCAAAGGAATTCTGGCCCTCCTAGCGTCCTACACCATCCGTTTTGCATAAAAGCCTCCAAATTTCCCAAATATTACTCTTCTAATATTGGAAGGAGTCGACGAGCGCTGGGAGCCCCCACGCCATGCCCTCATCCTCCTCCTTGCTCCCACATTCCTGCTTGGCCTCCTTCATTCGCCGCCTCCATTCTCCTCCGTGACGCCGCCTCTGCCTTCTCCAGGCACCTCTTCCATAGCGCTGCCACCTTCTTCGCCTCCCCCGCACTCCTCCGTGTAGCCTATTCCACCCCTCGGCTCCCCCGTAGACCTACTGCCATCCCTGGTTGCCATCTTTCTTAGCGCCACCACCCTCCCCTGCAGACCCACCGATATCCCTAGCTGCCGTCTCTCTTTAGCTCCACACCCTCTCCCGCAGACCCACCGCCATCCCCGACTGATGTCTCTCTTAGCGCCACCGCTCTCTCCTGTAGACTCACCGTCATCTCTAGTTGCCATCTCTCTTAATGCTACCGTCTACTTTTATAGACCTATCGTCATTCCTAGCTGCTATCTCTCTTAGTGTCGTCGTCCTCACTATCGGCCGCCACCATTAAACAGGGGGAGTGACGTATCCAACGGCCTCGACTTAGATTCAGCTGGATCCAAAGCCTTCTCCTCCGTGTGCTACCTCCACCTTCTTACCTCTGTCTCCACCGACCCTATCTTCTCATGGTGTCGCTGCCTTCTCCCCGCTCCTTCCTATTTGTGAAGCAGCTACAGTCTTACAGTTAGAGATCAAACAAATGAATTCAAGAATGAACAGAATGAAGTATAAACAACCAAACTAAACTGCATAGCAGGATAGAATGAGAACTTAAGCAGGAAAGTTTTCCGCAAAAGTTATCGCAGCAACATAACACATGCAACACATCTCAGTACTCCACACTGCTTTTGTAATTTGCCTCCATAGGCTTATGTTATAGATTTTGGACTTGCGAAGAAGTACAACCATACAGGGATACATCGACACACCAGTACATTTTATATAGGTAAAAAATGCCATTGCTGATCTACTTAGAATACTACCTACTGTAACTTTTCATTTTCCTTTTCCACAATTAAGAGAATTGAATGCATTCTGTAATATATGTCAGAGTTACTGTTGTACTTCTGATGCTGCCACACTGGATGGCATAAGTATTTTTATGTTCATGTGTGAGCTTTGTACCAATCGACCTTGAGATTAGTAGACAATCTATTCTTAGTGTTATGCAATAGTAAAACACTTCCAAATAAAACGTATGACATTTGTCTATTTAATCACACAGATACTAAGAACTTGACGGGAACATCAAGATATGCAAGTGTAAATGCCCATCTTGGAATTGACAAGTTTACTTGAGTGTTGGATATGAACTCCTTTATTCAGTAGTAGTACCTAGATTGAAGCCATGTAGTATTGTTTCTCCTCCCCTTCTTCCCCGACCAGTGTCCAGATGGGGATTTCATCCATTGGGTTGTGCTCAAGAAAAATTAGCTGAGTAGAAATAGAATAGCATTGTAGCCCTTTTTTTACTTATAATTCTTCAGTTAGACTTTTGGTGCAATCTGATTTAAGCATACACGCGATTATTTTGATGCTTGCTTTTTTTTTTGCATGGTTGTTGGCTCATTTCACATGGTTTATGTGTGAGAATGTGGCATTACAGACCTCAAAGCTATAGAAAAATCAATTACATGTTTTTTATTTGATATATGGCACTGCAAATCAATGAGTAGGCTTGGATGTAGAGATCTTGAGGTTTGGTTGAGATGGTTTAGAAAATTCTAGCGCTTCTTGGCCTCTAGATTACTGTGGCTCAAATGTTTCTTATAATGTTTAGTCTTTGATTGTCCATGAAAAATGCAAATGTCGATAGGCTAGAATAGAGGAGCCTTGCAGTTGGAGCTAGGGGCTGCAACTGCTCCAGGTTTACCCAAACTTTCAAGCTGAGCATTTGATTGTGATCAAAATAGCTTAGATAAGAATAAATAACTATATCCAAAGTGTATTCTGTGCTTTGTAGATTAGTTATTTATTTGGCGTAAGGAAAAATGACATTTTCAGGGGTATGTTTAATGGATGTAAATGCAGCAAGAGAAAGGGCAGGGATGGACCGCACTTTCTGGTTCTCATCACTCAGACCATGATCAATGATCTCAACTAGGGACTTGAGGCGAGGCGAAGAACAGCGCAGCCCATGAGAATAGCAATCTCCTGAACAATCTTGATACCAGTGTGCCGATTGCCAGGACTTCTTACTCTGACAGACAGCCTTTAAGAAGGGCAGGAGGGCGGGAATACCCAAAGCAGAAGCCACCACACTGAACGCTCTAGCAGTGGTGTTCCTCACATATTCATCAATGTTATCAATGTCCGGTCTCATGGCGGCAATCATAGTAGCAAGACCAGCTGCTTTGCTAAGATTTGAGATAAGTCCTCATCGATCAAAAGTGGCTCAATAACCACAAGAATCTTATGCACGAATGGACGGACCAGCTCATCCAGCTTATATAGCACCCTATCAATGACCTTCACCAGAAGACCTTCACCAGAAGATGCCTCTCCTGGTCCTCAAGTGTTGGCTGCATAAGCAAGGGTAGGATCTTGTTGAACAGTGGGCCAGCACCAAGTTCCCGTGCCTTGTCCGTGAGTCGCCGTGCGCCTTCTGCTGTGGGGTGTGCCATTCTTTACCTTGAGCAAGAGTTTCATGATCTTCCTCTCCTGCTGCTCCTCTGGCGATAGTTGTTCTTCCTCTTCCTCATTCAGCAATGTCCCAAAGTGCTGGTAATCTTCTGGCTTCATGAGTGGCAACCCACCAGACAACTCCTTGGGCACATCAAATTGCTGTCCACGATTCTCCTCAGGAATAGCATATAGCGGTGTGCCCAGAGGTGTTGGGAGTAGCAAGAAGCTTCCTTGCTGGGGTGCGTATGGGCTGGTACGACGCCGGAGGTTCAAGTATCTTGTACCCCTCCTGGGGGAACATGGTGTCAAGCTCATGGCCTGTTCCGCTCCTCAATGTCCCGCTCCCATCGCAAGAGCTGGTACTGCTCTGGAGTCATTGGGCCACCAGCAATCTGGCTAGGAGTCGGGGTGGCAAGGTTCTCTGCACCAAATGGCGTTGGGCCAGGAGTACGGGCCTGTTCGGCTGGCCACAAGCCGGCCGGTTTTTCACAGCCGCTACAGTACCTAACTTTTAAACGGAGTATTTTCTCAAGACGGGGTCTACAAGTCAAACGTAGTACACGTTAAAAGCCCAACATCTGTACTAGACAAAATCGCAAGCGAATATCGATTTCTCCGTAATTTATACCGTAAACAGCCAAAATTCAAAAATTTCAACCAAAAGCCATAAGCCGTAGCTAAAAAGAACAGGCCCTACAACCTGCGGCTGCGGGCGTTGCAGCCCCAGTACCACCAGGTGTCTCACTCCCGATACTCGCAAGTGTCTCATCCCACCTTGATCTCTGCTTCTTGGGCTTCTGATGTAAATGGCAATATTGTAATACATATATTTTATGATTACTGTTGTACTAAATGCTTTGTGCAAAATAATGAGAATGACATAAACATTGATTCATACATATATCATGCATTTGTATTGGGTTTTTTTGTTTACTACACCTTCAGATGTACATGATATGCTAAACAGAAGAAGTGTAATTGACAAATATATATACCATACATACACATTGTATTATTTGTCTACTATAATTTCAGGCTATCAAAAGCCGAGGACGACTTTTTTTAGAAAGAGGAGGATGATGCGGGTACATACATATCTTATGCTTTTCAGTTAAAAACATTATTTGACTGGAAAAAAATATTGATCCATACTAAATATTATCAGGTGAACTTATTCATAAGTAAAATGGATTTTGATTTACATGCAAATTGGTTACTACTTACTGCTAATACTTTAATTGTGTTTAGGTTAATGAGCAAAGTTGATGTCCAATGGGAGGTGTGGGAGGAAGAGCGCTAAAAGGAGATTATTATTCATATATGTGGAAAAACAATGCATGCACGGATGCATGTGCTGGCTATGTGATTACGTGAAGAAAAGCCATGCGTGGCAGAGAGCAAGGAATCAGCCAAGCTGCAGGCTTTACATTGATTAAGCCATGGACTGTGTGCCATGTTGTTGGTCAAAACATGGCCATGTAATTAGCGGCCATGTAAATAGTTTCTAGTGCTGATTCCGAGTAGAGTTCTCTCAGTTTCTTTTGGGCTGAATAGTGTGGACTTGGCCTTAGGCCCATGTGCGGATGTATCAGGTTGGTCGTAGAATAAATACGCGTCGTCATCATCAAAAAGGGGGGACGAGATATGAAACGCACAGAGACGACTAGATAATGGAGATGAACAGTTTTTGAGTTTTGGTTAGCCAAATAATTTCAATAGAAAAAATTAAAGAGTTCTTGCAAATTGAGATTGTTCAACCTTTCCGCTGGGAATTGGGAGCGCGATAGGGTTTCGCTTGGTGGTCGTAAAGTCCAACGCGTGTGATCTTGCAAATTAAAGAGCGTTCGTTCTTGCATTGGCAACGGAAGATTGCTATGATTCAAGAGAGGACACGTGAGTATCTTGATCCTACGTCGAGAAGATCGGGCGACCAAATATCATCTTGGTATTAGAGCGCGGTTTACTTGGTATAATTATTTAGACTTATTTTTAGATTATTTTATTTCTATCCTATAGTCCATTAAACCGAAAATTGCAACAAAAAATCCAACCCTTTCACAAAAATATTTTAGTAGCGTGCATTAAAAGAGAAGGTATACTTTAAAGGAGGCTTAAATTATAAGACTGCCGCTGCACTTCAACAAAAATATTTTAGTAGCGTGCATGGTCTTGTGAATTGTGCTATTGAGGAGGAGAAAAGAATTAAGGAGAGTCATGCATAACAGTTCATGTGAGCCAACCCTTCCGTTCTTATGGCTCCACTACTATAACACATGAAAAGATGATTGAGCATGAGACTTTTCCTTCGGTCACAAAGACATGTAGTGCTACCCTAATGCTAAATACAACACTTGAGAAGCATTAAAACCCATATAAAAATGAGAGCCACATCGCCAAATTAAGTGAGAGTGATAAAAGCAATGAGTTATGTGATTTTACCATATGTGAGGTTGAGAGCATCCAACTTGAGGTGAGAGCGATACACTAAAAGGAAAGAGAGAGGTAGATGATAGCTTAAGTGAGGTTGATTTTGAAATCAACACATTAATATCTACTTTTAGTGTTATTTCTTACATTGTGCAGGTTGACATTGAAGACAATGAGTTAAATGTTCAACAACCGGAACCATTGGAGACAAAAGATGAGAAGATAACCACGAGTGGGGATGAAGTACTTGCCGCCCCATTGTTTCATCATAAAGACTTGATATTTCTAGCACCAACATCATTTAAGGTGAACGATAAAGGTAATAATAATGGTGCTGAATTTAATCATGAAAAGGTGAGTAACTGTGAGAATTCATGTGTTCAAATGAAAATTCCATGTTCTGAATTTTCTACATTTAATTTACATAATGTGGAATTGATTACTCAAAAGAAAGTTCTTACTAGAATATCTCCTGATAATTCTTTATACTACATCATATTCGATGATCCTAGAGGGCTATCTAATGTGATTGAGAAACTTGCTGAAATTTCATATTTAAAATCACTAGTCGGTACCTATGCCTACACATGTAAGTTCAATTTAATTAGAGATTATAGTGTAGATGATGAGTTCTATGTTTATAGAATATGTATTACATGTGATAAACTTGCTGAATTGAAATTGCATATTTTGAATAATCAACCTTTTATGCCATATTATTATGATCACGATAAAATGAGTTCCAATAATAGTGCTTACTGTTTTAAAAGATTTCTTAAGGCTACTTGTTCATCATTTGTTGTACAATCATGTACAAATAATTAGAGTAGCGTAGTTGAAGAACGGAAGACACTAAAAATTTTATCCCCCATATTTGAACAACTTGATGTAGTTTTGCGCATTAATGATTTGTCCGTGTACTTCGAAAAGTTAAGGAAGATTTTTTCTTATGGGAGGGAGAATGATGTGAATGGCAATATTGTAATGCATACATTTTATGTCTATTGTTGTACTAAATACTTTATGCAAAATAATGATAATGACACAAAAATTGATTCATACATATACCATACATTTGTGTTGTTCTTTTTGTTTGCTACACCTTCAGATGTACATGATATGCTAAACAGAAGAAGTGTAATTGACAAATATATATCATGCATACACATTGCATTTCTTTATTTAGTATAATTTCAGGTTATCAAAAGCCGAGGACGCCCTTTTTTTAAGAAGGGGAGGATGATGCGAATACACACATGTCTTATGCTTTTCAGTTAAAAATATTATTTGACTGGAAAGAATTATTAAGCTGTATTAAAAGATATGAAACGCACAGAGACAACTAGATAATGGAGATGAATAGTTTTTGCATGTTTTTGTGTTTTGGTTAGCCAAACAATTTCAATAGAAAAATTAGAGAGTTCTTGCAAATTGAGATTGTCCAACCTTTCTGCTGGGAATTAGGAACGCGATAGGGTTTCGCTTAGTGGTCGTGAAGTTCAGCGCATGTGATCTTGTAAATTAAAGAGCATTCGTTCTTGCATTGGCAACGGAAGATCGGTACGATTCAAGAGAGGGCACGTGAGTATCTTGATCCTAAATCGAGAAGATCAGACGACTCCATATCATCTTAGTATCAGAGCGCGGTTTACTCGGTATGATTATTACCCTTGTTTTTAGATTAACCCCATATCATGGTTTGTGTAAGGCATACATGAAACGGGCTTGGGGCATGATCTGGACTGTTGGATGAGCTCGAGGAAGATTTGGACCGTTGATTTGGGAAACCAGAAACCGACTTCTTTTTTTGGGACGGAATAAACCGACTTATGGCGTGTTTGGTTCGTGGATCCATCTCGGGTATGCCTCGTCTCCATATTTGGGTTGAAGGATGGAACCAATCTATCCACACGAGATGATTTTACCCCATGATTCGGTAAAATATGCCAAAATTAATTTGTAACACAATTTTAATTTTCTTTTGATAATTTTATACGGCGGTATCTATTTCTTTTCGTCCTCGGCTCGTTTGCAAACAAGCCCTTCAAATTCCAACGTCTCCAAACCAACTCCCCAACCCAATCCCCAATCCACCACTAGTCTTCCCCGATCTCTCCGGCCGTCGCCTCCCACCTCCTCTCCGGCCACCGCCGCCACCACCACTCGCCGGCACAAAACCCCACCTCTTCTCGCCGCGCACCTCCCAACCCTTCACAAACCCCTCTTCATCCTCTTCCCACACCTGCGGGTGGCGACGAGATGGGGAAGCACGAGTTCCTGACGCCGAAGGCGATCGCGAACCGGATCAAGGCGAAGGGGCTGCAGAAGCTGCGGTGGTACTGCCAGATGTGCCAGAAGCAGTGCCGCGACGAGAACGGCTTCAAGTGCCACTGCATGTCAGAGTCGCACCAGCGCCAGATGCAGGTCTTCGGCCAGGCGCCTGACCGCGTCGTCGAGGGATTCTCCGAGGAGTTCCTCGAGGCCTTCCTCACCCTGCTCCGCCGCGCCCACCGCCATTCCCGCATCGCCGCCACCGTCGTCTACAACGAGTTCATCGCCGACCGCCACCACGTCCACATGAACTCCACGCGGTGGGCGTCGCTCACCGAGTTCGTCAAGTTCCTTGGCCGCGAGGGGCACTGCAAGGTCGAGGACACGCCCAAGGGGTGGTTCATCACCTACATCGATAGGGACTCTGAGCAGGCTGTCAAGGCGAGGCTCAAGCGCAAGAGGATCAAGTCCGACCTCGTGGAGGACGAGCGGCAGGAGCGCATGATTGCCCGACAGATCGAGCGCGCCCAGCAATCCATGGCCAAGGCTAATGGTGATGATGCTAACCTGGATGATGCTGAGGGTGAGTCTGGCAGCGAAGATGAGTATTCGGTCTCGGACGATGATGGAGAAGAACATGAGGATGATGCGAAAGAGGCCAACAAGGCAGCAGGGAAGATTGCGATTGCACTCCAGCGGGCTGCGCCGGGGCCTAAGGTTAACCCTTTCGATGATAAGCCAAAGGTTAAATTTGGTTTCGAGGAAGAGGAAGAGGTGGGCTTCCGGGAAAAGGATAAGGTGGCCAAGAAGAAGGGGAAGGATGTTGCGAAAGCAGCGGAAGCGAGGAGGTCAGCATTGGACGAGCTGATGAAGGAGGAGGAGAAGGCCAAGGAGCGAAGCAACCGGAAGGACTACTGGTTGTGCCCGGGGATTGTGGTCAAGGTGATGAGCAAGTCGCTGGCGGACAAGGGGTACTACAAACAGAAGGGGGTGGTGAAGAGGGTGATCGATAAGTATGTCGGGGAGATTGAGATGCTGGAGAGCAAGCATGTTCTCAGGATCGACCAAGACGAGCTTGAGACAGTGATTCCACAGATTGGTGGGCTTGTGCGGATTGTTAACGGGGCTTACCGGGGATCGAATGCAAGGTTGCTCTCAGTGGACACAGAGAGATTCTGTGCCAAAGTGCAGGTTGAGAAGGGCCTCTATGATGGGAAGGTTTTCAAGGCTGTTGAGTACGAGGACATTTGCAAGATTGCCCAGTGAGATACGATGGAATTCCATTTCATTTCCAGGGGCATCACTGCTTCTGAGCAGATTTATGTGATCAAATATGCTAGCTCTTTCTGTTAGTTGGCTGACAGTGTATGTGCATGTTATGCTTGTGCTAGAATATCATCTGTCGAAGAAGTTTGATATGTTGATGTTTCTAGTTCATTCTAGCTATTGCAAGCACACTGTGCAAGAAAATGGTCTTATGTTTATTTGCTTGTTGCTTGGTGACTAGAATAATATGGCAATTTTGTAACATTTGCTTAACTTATTTGTATTTGTTTCCAGTTAATCTTGTTACCAGTTTATTATTTGCTAGGTTTTTTACATTATTTGCCAATACATCTGTCAGATTGATAAGGTTTTGCCCTTTTTTTAATATCAAGAAATCCAAAGACACAGTAAAAGAGAAGACAGCCAAATATAATTAGGAATTATGAAATGTGACTTCTTTCAAAGCTTTTACGCTTTTTGTATGATACTGCTAGCCTGAAGAAAATCATATTCTCGAGCGAACAGTATTATTGTGAGTTTGTTTGGGTCTTTTGGAGTTTGAACAGTTGTCTGTCTCATGCATTTCACGTCTGACTTGCGGCTTCAAGGAAGCTGCAAAAAGGCCAGATATTATCATCTTTCATTAATATTACAATAAAATCTACACCTGTACATTGTCACAACTCACCCAAAAACAAAAAAAAAACAAAACCTGTTATTGGCAAATTGGAGAGCTCCGCGCATGCTTTGTCAGGCAACCCCGACTGCAATGTGTCAAGCTCAAATCTCTTAACAATGTACTATTTTGTTTTAAACTACAGTGAGTCACTTCTGCTTATACATGTGCTTAACTTGAAGAAAGTCATACTAGTTAAGTCTGACAAGCTAAGAATGTTAAACAACACTCAATTTTTTGAAAGCGGGATTTCTTTTCTGCAGCTTTATTATAGCATATGAAATATAATAGGACATACATGCTTATCTGACAAGTCAAATTGATCCAAGTTCCTAAACTACACTGCCCTGTAGTCTCTCCCGTGAGACTATAATGAATTGTTTGCTTTTACCCTCAGTTTGTGGCATTCAATTTCAACATATCACCCTTATATGATTAAGCTGTATATCCACAAGGCAATTCATCAGTTCGTCCCAGTTTCATGTCACAACTCATAGTTCATCTTTTATCTGGTTAAGGCGTCAGCATAGCACTGTATTTTGACACATGGATATTTTTTATATTGGAATGGGATACAGACACTGCTGTCTAACTGGAACCATTGTATATCTTAAGGCACACAGAGAAAAATATCTGCATGGATTAAGCTGAATGAAAATTGTCCTATTTATAAAGTTTTGGTGGACAGTGTGGTGTCCTGATCATGGTAATCATTGTACGTGCACTAGTTTTGGACCTTGAACTTTCTAATCTGAAGTTTCCTGATTGGTTGGTTGCATAGATCTGGTAAGCCTGACTGCAGAAATTGATCATATTTGATGCACCCAGTACATCTCCTTCCATATCATTGGAACTTGGAAGCTGATAATTTTCCATGTTATCTGACAGCTGAGCCACTCAAGCATTGTTGTTTCAGATTTTATCCACACATTTTAATTTCTGTCAGACAAGGCAGTTAGTATAATTAGCCCTTTTGTCCTCGTATATTAGCATATTACTTTTAGTATCAGCTAAGTCCATAGTTACTGTGGTGAAACATGATAGCAACAAGTGCTTATTATTGTTGAAGTATAAGTGAACTGTCCGTCTTTTTTCATTTGCTTAAGCTTTTGAGTGAACTGACCGGTACATGCAATTCAATATGGTATCAAAGCCAAGAAGCGTTGAGTTCAAAACCCGGTTGGTGCAATTAAAAAACTTAAGTTGATAAAGAAGACGGGCAATTTACTTATACTTAAGCATCTCCCTCACGTGTAAACTCCTCCCTTCACGTGTAGGTTCCTACAGATCTAAGACATGGAATAGAAATGGGCTGCAATTATTTTTTAATTACACCAACCGAATCTTGAACTTAAGACCACTTAGCTTTGATACCATATTGAGTTGTATGCACTAACCAATTCACCTAAAAGCTTAAAATGATGAGGAAAAACAGGCAATTCACTTGTACTTCAGCAGTTATCATCTTATTATAGACATTTTTCTTATATTTTTGTGTCATGGCTCAATTTCTGCCAGAAGAAACTACCATTAAGACTGTAACTACCTTCGTAACTAGACAGCAGTAAAGAATTTGTATTTACCGATGTTCATCTTGTAGGCTATCAGATATTATCTTGGAGAATATGAAGGTGAAAATGGCACAACATATGCTTGTATCGATGCATGTGCCAGTGCCACCGTCCACGGCATGCTGGCAAGCAAGGAACGGTATGCCAGATGTGGGTGATTTGTGTCAGCTAACTGCGGCCATGGCATGTGCAGATATTTGCAGTGTGATCTCTGGTGTTCTGTACTTCATATCAGCTTTGATCTGCTCTGATGCTATGTTTTCGGTTACCATGTGCATGACTCATTATGCCAGAAAGAAGGGAGCAATAGTTACTTCGGTTATGCATTTGATGCAACGATTTCTGTTCTCCTTTTCGCCACAGGTGCAGACGCCATCGTTTTGTTTAAGAAGATGTGTAAACCACACCCTGCTTCAGTTCAGATGCATGTATAGCAGTTGGTGTCCTTTGCTGTACCTGACACCAAAAAGAAACTCAGATGAGTCATGAATGAATGGATAGAGTCCAAAAGCGAGAACCATCTGATACAAATGTAGCATTTGTAGTTAAATTAAGGTATGACATGTATATAATCAGAGGTTTAAGACTAAACTGCCTAGGTTATTAGACAGTTAAGGGGGAACCTTTCCTTCTGATTGTACTGCAGCAATCCGCTGTACGATGTGTATTTGACTACATCATATGAGTTCGAGTTTGACCAAGTACATAATAGTCTCCAACTTGCGGTGATTTCCTGATAGTTTACTGCCTGAAACACGATTGCCATTGTTCCTGAAAGCGTAAGCTGCTGAAACTTCATAGTAATGATATATAGCACATTCACATTTCCATTTTGTTCGCAACATCAAAACTCATGAACATCTGTAGAATTATATTGAGAATGTCTTTAGTTTATATGTGTTGAGCAATTAGCAATCATGTCGAGTTAAAATTTAAATTTATGAGAGTTTATAAGTTTTTAGCCTTGTCAGTGCTTGGCGGTTAGACCGGTCCTCTGCACTTTTGAATTTTAAGTGCTTAGATACTTCTCGATTTAAATCCAAAATCTCTTAGTGCAGCAGTACTGCTATTTAGGGTGTGGTATGACCGAGGACTCGGTTGTGCTGACTTCTAGCAGGCGGTACTTATTTTCTAAAGATGTGTTCGCTTATATGCACAAGAGAAAATGTGAATTGTCCAACCGACCATTGGTTGGCGGTACAACTTGGTATGGCCAGACCAACATGGGTGCCGCGGTTTGACCGTTCCCCCCGTTATCGAAGTTTGACCAAAGTTGACCGGCGCGGTCAGACCGGCCAGGCAGAGTTCAGATCAGTGAAGTCTAGTATTTGAGTTGGGAATTGACTCAAATATTTTGGATTTGTTGCATTCATGGTGTATAAAGTATGTTTGGACTAACGTGTGTCAAGTTGTGAATAACTTGTGCCTGAAAATAATTTCTTAGTCTTTGATGTGTAGAAAACTTGAAGGTAACCATGGTCGACGATGTGGATTGAGACTAGGCTCGGGATGAGCTGAGATATAATCAAGGAAACCGGTGAGATGGTTGAGCTCAAGCAAAACACACAGAAGACTAGGGATATTGAAGTAAAGATTCAAGCAACGGTTTATCGAATAGTATGATTGGTACAAGTGAGGCATGGTGGGGGAACTAATATGTAGAGACTTACCGATGTGTGAGCTATAGTGAGCCTACAAGTTACAGGTATGGATATTGCTTGCAAAGGAGGAGATGATCATGGACTAGGCTCTGGGAAGAGGTGAGGTCCACAGTCAAAATAAGGGTGTTTTGGGGGAAAGCCAAAAATCCCAGAAATGATGATAGGACCAAACCGCATCATTTGGAGGGCATTGGGAGAGTGGTTTAGGTCAAGGAGACATTGAGGAGGCTAAGTGGATGGGAATCTTGCTCCTTATCCAGTTTAGGCTTATGCAGTTTGAGAAGCATGCATAAATTATGTATGAGTGTAAAACCCAGTGTATGTGGAGTTAACAGATTTTTTGGTTGTGCTAATGAATATTATCTATTAGGGTTATATGCGGTCCAGTTGCTCCATTTATTTGAGTAGAATATGTTAGAGGCATGTGGTGAACCAATCATCCATTCACTAGAGTTTGAGAGAGGGACTTCCATGTGGTAGAAGCTTTGGGTGAGTGCTGCTGTGAGAGTTTTGTCCTCCAGGTTGGAGTGGCCATAAGACCTTCATCTAAAAGTTGCAATAGATTAATCTTATTCATCCTTCGTAATGTGTTCTTACTCTTGTTGATTTTTCTCTCGTTGTGGTTGGTGGTTTGCCCTCTCTCCTTCCCTCTTGATCTTGATAGGTTCCAAGGATGTGTTAGTCAATTAGTATTAGGTTCCGATAAGAGTATTAGGGACGAATAAGAGTTTGAGCCTATAGTCTAATTAGAATCCTTGTAGGGTCCGGTTGTAATCTTTGGCACTATAAATAAAGGGTGTGGGGGTCCTATGGGACAACACACAATTGTCTTCAAATTATTCTACATGGTATTGGAGTCAACCCATCTCAAACCTTAGCCTGAGCAAAACCCTCACCTTAGAACCACCATCGCCGTTGTACATCCCATCCATCATGCCATCACCGAGCAGATGTCATCGTTGTTAGTTCTCAATCGATCTGCCAGCATCCGTTGTCCCATCATCCATAGTCCACCATGGCGGCGTGCATAGGAGCGGGACATGGTCGACCAGGTTGCATGGGGTTGCCACTGCACGCCGTAGTCCTATGGGCTGCTACTGTCGTGGTTTGTAGGTCTGTGCGGGCATTCGTCGCGCCACCTTGAGGGCAAGGGCACGCTATTCGCTCACAGCCCAAGGGTTGCTTCTCCCTCTCCTCTAGGTGTGCACGTGGGGACACCATCGTTGGGCCATCATTGGGGATTGCACTACCAGGCTCTTGCAAATGGAGATCACCATCATCACCTTCCTGTTGTCTCATTGTTGAACCAAAGAGGAGAGAGAGATTGAAGGAAAGGATAAGGAAGAGAAGGAAAAAGCCCACTATGCTATTTTCTTTTTGTTGTGCTATTTGATGTGCATGTGTGTGTGTGGTTGACATTAAGGGTGAAGGAAAAAAAAGAAATTGATTTGCTTGTTGTGCTGTAGGGGAAGAGAGAGTAAAGATTTTCTATGGATTGTTGCTATTGGTAGTCCTACATGCTATTGTCGTGAGGCATCACGTAGACTGCTTGTACAGTATGGGTGATGGCTGAGGTTTGCGAGATTACCCAATTTGTAGATGGGTGAAGAAGTTGCCATGATCGTGAGAAAGACACACGATATAGTTTGATGATTAGGGTGTGGAGATCAAGAGCAGAGAGGAGATCGGACGCTATAGAGGGAGTTGGGTCTGGAGGTGCTTTGTTGGTGAGAAGAGGATAAGAGATTTTTTTGGGTCTGGATTGGAGATTAGTAGTTGTTGTGCTGGATCTAGTGTCGTTGCTAGAGCTGTGGGATTTGGTCTTGATTCCTACTTGTGTTTGTGTGGGTAGAGAAGGGCAAATTAGAGGAAAGAGAAAATGTGTGTGTGCATGACAAGCTACCGCTGAAGCATTTAGGCCCCTAAAAATAGTTGTGGTAATTAATGATGACTATAATTAAGGGACAAATGTGTATGTTAAGATGATTGAAAGGTTTAGTCCCAAATTTGAAAGATATCATGGAGAAGAACATGAAAAAGCTTGCAAAGATGACTATAGGTTGACATGGCTCAAGACAAAGGTATAAAAAGGTCTAAGGACCTCTTTTTAGATTTTATTAGTCTTAGCATATGTCGAATGAAGACCGGATCGATAGGCTAGATATCGTACTATTAAGAGGGTTTCATGGCTAATAGCTTGACGGTAATCTTGTGGCACACTGATCAATCTTAGTGCATGTGCACATTTGAATTTGCTTTGTTGCCCTCACTGTTGTGTTTTATCTGAATCCAGTGTGCCGGTACACTTTTTTCTAAAGAGGTGCTGATTTGAAGAATTTTAGAAATGGTACTACCGCAATTCCTTTCCAATAGCACCATTGAGGTATGACCGCAACTCTTGTTTGGTACTACCGCATCTGTGGTATGCTCGCATTTATGTTGGTGGTAGCTAATTTTCAAAGAGGTGCGTTTTGAGATATTTTTCTCTCTGGAAAACGGTACTACAGTAGCATAAGTGCGGTACTACTGCAGAAACGGTATGACCAGGGCATGTGAGTGCGATATGACTAATTTTTGTATTAATAGCTAGTTTGTGTGCATTTAATGAGTAGTAAGTAGTCATTGAATAGTGATTGTGGTAGTACCAGCAGATAGAGACGGAGTCGTGGGTTGAGCCGCCCATCCCAGGCGATGCCTACAAGGAGGGCGGCGATGTCCCCCGACACAGCCAGAGCCGTCCCATCGAGGTCGAGCCTCCGATGCAAGTAGCGCTAGATGCAAGCGACGAAGTCCCACACCGAAGTCGTGGCCATCCCGTCGAGTCCTGCCCCTGATGTGGGCGGCACATAGAGGTGGAGTCATGGGTCGGGCCGCCCCTCCAAGGCGATGCATACGAGGAGGGTGGCGAAGTCCCTCGACACAGCCGGAGCTGCCCCGTCGAGGTCAAGCCTACGACACAAGTGGCGTGTAGACACAAGCGATAAAGTCTCATGACGAAGTTGTAGCCGTCTTGTCAAGGTCATGCCTCTAACACGGGCGACACATAGAGACGGAGTCATGGGTCGGGCCGCCCCTCTAAGGCGATGCCTACGAGGAGGGCGGCGAAGTCCCCCGACGCAACCAGAGCTGCCCCGTTGAGGTCGAGCCTCTAATGCGCAGGCAACGTGTAGATGCAGTCGACACAGTCCACGCCGCAGGCGCCCCGTCGAGGTCCTACCTCTAACGCGGTTGGCACGTAGACGTGGGCGATGAAGTCCCACGTCGAAGCTATGGCCGTCCCATCGAGGTACTACCTCCAACGTGGGTGATGAAGTCGCATGCTGAAGCCATGGCTATCCCATCGAGGTCCTGCCTCTAACACGAGTGGCGTGTAGACATGGGCGATGAAGTCCCACGCCGAGTTGTGAAGCGCATGCGCTCCATCCCCATCCTTCGGGTAGGCATCGACGAAGTCATGACAACAAGAATGCTAGATAGGCATCGCCGAAGCCATGACCATGACGCGATCATACATGCATTAACGAAGTCACGACCCTAAGGCGTGTAGACGGGCGTCGACGAAGTTAGGACCCTAAGGTGATCGGATGGGCGTCGATGTAGTCACAACCATGGGTGATCGAACGGGCATCGACATAGTCGCGACCACAGGGTGGTCGAACAGCCATCGATGAAGTTGCAACCCTGAGGCAGTTGGATGGGTGTTGATGAAGGCCCTGTTCTTTTTAGCATCTAAAAGCTGCTTTTCGGTTTTTCTACAGTAACTAGCTTTTAAACGGAGTATCTTTTCAAAATAGGGTCTACTATTTAATTGTAGTATACTGTACCGACTTCATTTATATCGGCAAAAATCGCACGTGAGTTTCTGTTACTCTGTAATCTCTTACACAAATAACCCAAAAGTCACAAGCCACGGCCAAAAATAATAAGTTTCAGCCAAAAGGAACAGGCTTGAAATCGTGACCACAAGGTAGTTGTAGAATGACTCACGACTACGTTGATCATGACGTAGTCATGGGCATCGACGAAGTCGTGACCATGAGGTGGTCATAGAATGTCTAACGACTATGTCGATCATGATGTGGTCATGGGCATCGACGAAGTCAACGGTGGGACAAAGTCTTAACGCACGCGCTCCATTCCCCACCCTCCAGACTGACGTCGATGAAGTCGGTGATGGGACAAAGACTTGAAGTGTGCACGCTCCATCCTCCCATTGCTCGGACGGGCATCGACAAAGTCAGAACCACGAGGAGGCCAGACGGGCATCGATGAAGTCACGACCACATGGTAGTCGGTGGGCATCGATGAAGTTGCACCCCGAGGTGATCTGACAGGCGTTGACAAAGTTGGCAGTGGGATGAAGTCTTCAAGTGCGCGTTGCATCCCAACCCTTCGGACTGGCGTTGACAAAGTCGGCAGCGGGATAAAGTCTTGAAGTGTGCGCTTCATCCCCCACTCGTCAGACTGGCATCGATGAAGTCTGCGGCGAGACAAAGTCTTGAAGCGTGCACGCTCCATACCCCACCCTTTGGACGAGCATCGATGAAGTCGGCGATAGGATGAAGACTTGAAGCGCGCGCTCCATCCTCTCATTGCTCGGATGGGCATTGATGAAGTCACGACCACGAGGTGATAGGATGGGCATCGACGGGGTCACGACCATGAGGTGGTAGGATGGGCGTCGATGGGGTCATGACCACGAGGTGGTTGTATGGGCGTCGACGGGGTCACAACCCCGAGGTGGTTGGACGGGCTTCAATGTGGTCACGACCTCGGGGTGGTCAAACAGGCGTCGCCAAGGTCACAACCCCTAGGCGGTCAGACGGGCATCGATGACTTCATGGCCCTGTGGCGGTTGGATGGGCATCGACAAAGTCACGATCATGAGGTGGTCAAACGGGCGTCGACAAAGTCATGACCCTGAGGCGGTCGGACGGGTGTCAATGGAGTCATGACCATGAGGCGATCGGATAGGCGTCGATAGGGTCACGACCATGAGGTGGTTGGACGAGTGTCAACGGAGTCATGACACCGAGGCGGTTAGATCGGCATCGATGGAGTAACGACCACGAGGTGGTCAAACGGGCGTCAATGGAGTCATGACCATGAGGCAGTCGGACAAGCGTCGATGAAGTCGTGACAAAGACTTGAAGCGCACATGCGCTCCGTCCTCCCCTCGCTTGGATGGGCGTCGATGAAGTCGCGACAAAGACTTGAAGTGCACAAGCGCTTCGTCCTCCCCTTGCTCGGACAGGCGTCGACAAAGTTACGACCACGAGGAGGGCTTCGATGAGGTCACAACCTCGAGAAGGTCAGACGGGCATCGATGACTTTGCGACCCCGTGGTGATCGGATGGGCATCGATGAAGTCATGATCATGAGGTGGTTGGACGGGAATCGACGAAGTCATGACTCCGAGGCGGTCGGACAGGCGTTGATGGAGTGACGACCACGAGGCGGTCAAACAAGCGTCGACAGAGTCACGATGCCAAGGCAATTGGACGGGCGTCGATGGAGTCATGTCCATGAGGCAGTCGGACGGGAGTCGACGAAGTCGCGACAAAGACTTGAAGCGCGCACACGCTCTGTCCTCCCCTCGCTCAGACGGGCGTCGACGAAGTCGTGACCATGAGGAGGCTGGACGGCGTCGACGAAGTCACGACCACGAGATGGTCGAACGGGCATCGACGGAGTCGTGACATCGAGGCGGTCAGACGGGCGTTGGAGTCACAACCATGAGGCGGTCATACGGACGTTGACGGAGTCATGACCACAAGGCGATCGGACGGGTGTTGACGGAGTCACGACCACAAGGCGGTCGGACGAGCGTCGATGGAGTCATGACGCTGAGGCGATCAGACGAGCGTCGATGGAGTCACAACCACGAGGCGGTCGGACGGGCATCAATGAAGTCGTGACCACAAGGCGGCCAGACGGGCGAACTCCCTGGTGGGACACATGAAGCGCGCGAGACTCACCGGGATTATCGCTAGTGCAGGGGTCTCCCTAGTGGGATGCGTGAAGCACGCGCAGCCACACACGCTTCATCCCCGTACCTCCCGTCCTTCGGAACTGAGTAGGCAAAATAGGCGAGAGGGCTTTCTTCCCAGGCGACCGAGCATGGCAACGACGTCTGAGGAAGGGGGTACCTCCGCTAGCGCCCACACCGTGCGATTTGTTTATACTCTGTAGAGTGGCCCAGGACACACAAAGTTCCTAACGCTTTATACTTTGCAGAGTACGCTGGGACGCAAAGCCACCGTGTGATTTTTTATACTCCGTAGAGTTGCCTGGTATGGCTAAGTTTCTGGTGCTTTATACTCTGTAGAGTACGCCGAGGCACGAGGCCATCGTGCAATTTTTTTATACTTCATAGAGTTGTCCGGGGCGGCTAAGTTCCTAGCACTTTATACTCTGCAGAGTACGCACGATTTTTTATACTCTGTAGAGTTGCCCCGGACGGCTAAATTCCCAACACTTTATACTTCGTAGAGTACGCCGAGGCACGAGACCACCGTGCGATTTATTTATACTTCGTAGAGTACGCCGGGGCACGAGGCCACCGTACTATTTGAGCACAAATCAGATCGAATAGAGACTTGACCGGAATGTTAAAGCCAACAAGTGCCAAATATCATGTATGTATACTGCACGACCAGTTTGAAGTTTCTCTGCCTTCTTACCTTTGTAGCACTTTACTTCGAGCCAGTTGAAATCCAGTGGATCTCTCTCATGGCAGCAACTCTTCCTCACATAGCTTCTTGCGTGCTCCCCACAGACGGCATCAACTATTATGGTATATTTAATTAGTTTGAGTTGGTGGTTGGTGCATTCTCCTTCCTCTCTTCTCAACCATCCGATCTGAATACTGAAATCTTGACCATCTATCTAACATCCCTCTCCCCCTCTCTCATGTCTAACTACCCATCCTCTCTACTTCCACCAATAGTTACCATTTCCCACCTCCTCTTCTACTCGGCCTCTTCTACGGATTTTAAAATTTTATCATACTATATGTTCTAAAACTAACGAGTGGTAAAATTTGTTGGAACGTGCATACAAATATGTTCTAATTTTTTTAAATCCGTAGCAACGCACGGGTATTCAGCTAGTTGTGGTATAAGTCTAACAGTGGGTACAGGGTATCTCTTTCTCTCTTAGGGGATATGGAACTAAGAGAACTACAGAGCCAAGAGAGAGAGAGCAAGTAAAATGAGTGGACTTGACTATCTCGTACCCTTTTAGGGGATTTATATACATGAATAGGATAGGATGAAAAATTCTCATCCTACTCCTTAATAATTATAAAAGGTGATAGTACATTGGTACATTCCTTTACACACATATTTCTATACTATTGTATCTGTTGTAAGGCTCAGTAGCTGAACTAACTCATAGGGGCTAGGCCACCCCACAATAGGGATAATTGTACAATATACATCAATTAGATGAACTTTGCAACCCTTCGCAGAATCGAATCGCATTAAGCACAGGCTTTGCCAAAATTTGGCGAGGGCGGGATTCGGGATGGCCTTTGCGGGCCCATCTGTCAGTCAGACGTGGGGTTGCCGCTTTCCAACTGACGAGTGGGACCCAGACCGGCTCATTGCTGGCCGCTTCTAATCGTTTGCAAATTGGGCGGGCTCCAATTGGCATAATTCCCATGTTTCGTTCGCTACTTTCGTCAAGCTTCTACTTGTTGATAGATCTTTACACAGGTAATACAAGTAGATTTACTCAAAAGAAAGAAACACAAGTAGACAACCACATCGATGTAACGCACATACTGCAAACCACCCCTGATTAATCGATGGAAGTGTCACTCCATCTACAAATGGAACTTGAACACATTTTCATGAATGGAACTTGAGCACACCTTATCGATATTCACATCACAAATGGAGCATCGTTCCACTACAGAAACATGTGATAAAACATTTTTCTACACCATAGTCTCTCGTAGGCATTAAGGTCCCGTTTGACAGAGCTCTAGCTCTAGAAAATCTGTAGATTTCTTAGAGCTGGTCATCTGTAGCTCTAGGAAATCCTGAATCTAGAGTTGCAGGCATGTTAAGTGCATTTACATGACTCATTTCATTTATATTATATATTAAATAAAAATATTTAAATCACTTCAATTTAGTCAACAAACTACAGATCCAGCATAGATCTCGGAGCTAAAGTTGTGCCAAACAGGGCCTAAGCACACAACAATTACATAAAAGATACAACGGTGACCTACGACCAACACCAACAAGGTATAATCATCAGTTGATTTGGCCCTCCGTTCCCTGTCTTCCAACTGACGACAGTACGTCCTCCGAGTCAACCACAACCTGAAAACGTGGAAAGACAACACAATCAACTTTAACGGTTACAGGATGCAGCCAGAGCAGAAGTCTTTCGCATTTAGATGTGGTGTACTAACTTGTTGCAAGTGGCTCATCAGGGCTCCATGTAGCAACTTCTTGAGCCTGTCACACTGATCCACGCTATGGCCAGCACACTGCAACTCTTCTAGCTGACACCACGACCTCTCGATAGCAGTGTACGGGAACCAGGCTGCAGACATCTTTTTGCGGCGGAGGACGTCCACCGGTCTCTGCAAGATGATTTCGAAGGATGTAAATGTTAGCATGTACTTACTGAGATCTTGCATTTGGATATTTCAGTTTGTCAATCCATTACCGATGATGCGAATGATTCCAAGTACTCCACCAACAAGTTGGTTGCTTCTGCATGCCGACCATAATTTATATATAGTCTAAATAATGCAGCCGGATCTGCCTCTTTGCCAGACATGCCCCACGAAATCATCCTGTTTCCAGCATTGGTAGTCTAAAAACAAAACGTAGCAACCAAACCAAAGGTCAGCAGTCAATAAAAAAATAAAGTCAACAGAACCAAAGACCGTACATCAGGAAGTCACCTTGAACATCTGAACCAGCCAAAGAGGTAGCTCAATCTCAGGATCAGTGTAAAGAAGTGTTTCAGCAACAATGACAGGCAACCTCGGATGCAAATCTTTGTATTTCTCCTGCAGAATGGGAATAAAAGTTGACACAGCAATAGAAGTATAGAACTACAACTTGTGCAATTCATGGAGAAGTTGCATGCACACCATTTTAGACTAGCACATTGCACATAAATATGCTATCATTTGAAACAAGATAATAAAATGTAGTTAAATTACAGAAATAAAATGCAATTAAATTATAGAACACCTGTTACATATTTTTAAGGAAAACAGCCAATACATTCACAAATATAAAAGGAATGTGTATCTCAGGCTGTACTTAGTCTAGTTCGAGACCTGTTCCTCAAAGCATAAGGCTTAATATATAGACATCAATTTCAGCAGTAAAGTGTGAAGTTAAGCGGATGGTAGTATGTTTTTCTGAAATTCAAAGTTCAGTTTTGGTGTGGCATCTTTTTCAATACAATTGGAATTTGACCAGAACCTACAACTCGTGGCCAGCAATTGGAACTTAGGTCAGGCCCCAACATACCTAGTGATATACTGATAATAAGGAATAAGGAATAGGTGCAGGACCAGAAAAAGTAAAAAGTCATTTGTATCGATGCAGCAATACAAAAACAGTAACTCTCCATTTCGTTGTAGTGAATGTTCTAAGCGGCAACACTAAAATAAAGTTTGATGCAATACTTTGGAGATTCTCTTAAAGCGAATTAATAAAACTCATTTCAAAGAAACACTGAAGGGGTACAATAAGACAACAGAGGTAGAAGCAAAAAAGCTGCATACCAAATATAGTTCAAGAGTTTCCCACTGGCAACTTCCCTGGAATTGATGGGTTACAGCAATACTCTTACTGTTGCCATCCCATGCATCATCCTCAGAAGAAGGCAGCAGTAGCAGCTGTTGACTGTCAGTCAAATTTCTCCTGTAAAAAGGTCATAACTCATAAGTATAACTTTTTTTAACATATAGCAGTTGCTATAATATGACCATATATGTCAATTTGATGAAAATCAATTCCAGAAACCAGAAGGAAAATATAAATAGTTAAACGTACCCTGAGTTGCCTACTCTATTTGGGCAGCATTGTTGTGCCATGGCTGCAAAGACACGCTCCAATTCCTACAATAAAAATCGAAACAATATTAGTAGCCAGATTAATGCACAGAAGTAAAGTGATAAACAACAATCTATCAATACAAGGCTACAGGTAAAAGGGCAAGGGAATAAGAATATCCATCACAATTCCAATCCACCTTTTCATTCCTGACTCCTTCCAAAATTTGAGCACAATGGTGAATGCCAGGTCGTACAAATGCTCATTTATAAGAATATCCATCAGGGCTTCAATAGATTGGCTTTCTGCTGTCCCACAAAAAAAAAGGCCAAAGCTTAGACATTGATATTCAAAATTCAAGTAATAAAACATTTTTTATGATTAGTTGGGACTTGGGGGCATACCTGAAAATTTGAAGTTAGAATTAACAGTACTTAGCATATACTGTGCTTCTGTTAGTGTATATTCCTTTTCAAGAATTTCAATGTCAACACAGAATTTCAATCTAGAGAGCTCTGAATCTGTGCAAAACCAGCTGTAAACAGCAAACAAATACTAAATCAAGCATATGCATGGGCAAAGGTATAGACTAGATAGTTAGTAGTTGAAAGTTTAGCATAACATACAGTTCTCCATCAAAAGATTACGAGGCTTTTACTTGGTGAAATTTGATCATCAGCTTCACAAACAGAATCGAGCCAGGCAAATGAGGGATCAACAAGCTGCAATGCGTTGATAGCAGCAGACAAAGCATGCAACCTCTTTTGCAATGCATGAGAAAGTTGCCGGCTTCCACCTGCATTCCCCTCTCTACTCAATCTAACAAAATACCTGTACATGTATGCAGATGCCTTCCTCCAATTGTTCCTACAAGCTTCAAATGAATAAAGGACCTCGTATAAATTTGGTCTAGAAGATAGATCTGAGCGCTCAGCCTGTGAAACCCAAAAATCAAAACACATGACAGGCTGTCCTAGAAAAACAGATTAGGTATGTAAAAATGGAGAGCAAGAACCTTCCAGAAGAGCTCTTGCTCCACTTTTTCCACCAAGCCAGTGAATGGTATCTCGCCATTGCAAAGAACCTAATTCAACAGATGACAAGCTGCTGTAAATTCTAATATCCCGTGAACATGCCTTGCATACAATGAAAAAGAAGAGAATTGAATAGCTCAAACACAGACAACAGCTGTGTTATATGATTTTTGGGTAACAATATTTAGCAGAAAGCCTGCTGGACAATATCCCACATCTGTGGGAATTTCCATCCAATCCAAAATAAGGTATCATCACACCGCATGTCAGAAAAATGTAGAACATGATCAGGTGTGCTAGAACAAGACAACTACCAGGTTACGAGTCCTACAGCACCTATACATGTATGGCAGGTAAACAGGTGTAATGACTAATGACTACTAAGGGTGTCTATGGACATCAGACAAAAAACTGGCAAATTATTCACCGCATAAAGTGAAGTGAAGAATGAGGATAAATAAATATGCCAAACCTTCGTCTCGCCAAGCTCACAAAGAACTATAATGAAACGCCTCAAACAGACATACTTGCTATCATCATCTGGATTCGAGACTATTGCACAATACGCATCTCGAAAGTTTTTCAAATCCAAGCTGTACTTGAAAACATTAGCCCACAGTCGCCCTTTAATCATTGTTGCAGTCTCTGGGAGTTTCTCGGCTTCACTTCCATTATCTAAATAAACAATGGTATCAACTTGTTCCAGAGCAGCAAGAGCAAACTGGCATGCCCCCTCACTCATGGAGTGCTGCTCAAAAATTTGCATTGCCCACTCGTAGTAATGAAGCCTCCATATGGAAATAGATCTACATTCTCCTGTGAAAAGTCAAAAAAATTAGAACATCATTGAAATGGAGTATACTACAAGCAAAGTAAGGAAAATGATCTCACCAGCAATTTGAAACCCTGTTTCCGAAAAGAACTTCTGCAAAGCCTTTGGAGCTTCTTGCGCAGATGCAGCTCTGTTTTTCAAAAGTAATTACCACAATAACACCATAGAATGAGTCAACCAATAACCCCATATAACGAAAGAGATTGGCAATGTGAAGTAGAAAAAAAAGAGAAGTATACAAATTCAAGCATTTTGTTTTTTTATAGTTTTTCAAGACTTTTAGCACTTTTCCGACTGTTTCCTTCTTGACTTTTGGATTCCCGTCCCACACCTCAAAACCCCAAAAAAAATCCTGCATTATCTCAAAGTGAACCTGACGATCAGATATGTTTGATACGATGGCCCAAACTAAATAGTCGGTGAAATCTGGACACATGTGGACCTCTAAACACCCGAAAATTCCGTTTTTGGCCCCTAAACCAAAAATTCCGTTCGGACCCTTCCGATCCGCGATGGCGCCACGTGTCCCGGCGGCCGCGCGCCCGCTTCCACCGTCGCGGCCGCGCGCGCCGCGCGCCATCGCGTCGCGCGCCAGCGCGATCGCGCGCGCGCGCCGCGCAGCGTCCGGACACGTGGCACCAGCTCGCGAACGCGCGGTCGGGAGGGGTCCAGAAACGGAATTTTTTTTGATTTAGGGGCCAAAAGTGGAATTTCGGGTGTTTAGGGGTCCAAATGTGTCCAGATTTCATAGTCGGTATTGCCTCAGTTCTGCATTAATTTACCAGAACCCTAGGAACTATGTAACTAAAATATTGAATCAACAATCAAGTACCTGAACTACAGAAAATGTTAATTCAACCCATCGAAATGCTTGGTAAATCCCATATAAGATAAAGTTATCGAAAGTCACAAGGAATGCTGCTGCTGATAGCGCAACTACTGAATTTTGGACACATCTGGCCCCCAAAACACCCGAAATTCCAAATATGGCCTCTAAAACAAAAAAATCCAAATCTGGCCCCCCACCCGAGCGCGTGTTCGCCTGGAGCCGCCACGTGTCCGGTCGTGCGGTACCACACCGCACGACCACACTGTTCATCGCCACCGACCGCACGTTTTGCTGCTCGACCGCATGACCGAGCAAAAGCAACACGCGCACTGGGGAATCGTGCGGTCAGGCAAAAGAAACGCGCGCTAGAGGACTTATTAAGCTTTGATCGATCTCGTACGCGTAGGCAGTACCATGCATGCTGGAATTGATCAATGAGATACGTACGCACACTGTCCATTTCAATTCTTTGGTACGTACGTTGATTTCTGTGTGTTTTATTTTTTGTAAGTCATTGAACATGTATGAGCCACGCCCTAAGTCATGCGGTCGAGCAGTAAAACGTGCGACCGGTGGCGATGAACAGTGCGGTGTGGTACCGCACGACCCAGCTACAGTGCGGTCGTGCGGTACCACACCGCACGATCGACACGCGCGCTCCGCATTTAACGCGCTCGGGCGGGAGGCCAGATTTGGAATTTTTTGCTTTGGAGGTCATATTTGGAATTTCGGTTGTTTTGGGGGGCCAGATGTGTCCATAATTCGCAACTACTTGATTACTTGCTGGCTGCTGCTCTAAAGGACTAGATGACAATGCAGCTTTAATTACAAGTTCATTTCTTTTTCAAAACACAGAAGAACATATGTTGCATGTAACTATGACTTGCCTCAAGTCTCCACGCTGCTAAGTTGTGAGGTATGTACTAGATTTGTGTTTTACACTTCTATGGAAGGATTTTTTTGGGTTTAAAGTTGGCTTATGCATGTATTGTCTACAATAACTAGCTTTTAAATGGTGCGTTTTTTCAAAACGGAGTCAATAAAAAAATTGTAATAAAAAGTGTACTGAGTTCAGCTGTACCGGCCAAAATCGCATACGACTATTTCTCTCTGCATACTGCCTCTCGTGAACAGCCAGAATTCAAATATTTAAACCATAAGCCATCGGTCCAAAAGAACCCACCCTATAAATTTGGAGAGTTTGGAAACCATGTATTGGATTTACTGCTAGAATAAGTTTTATGATGCCAAATTTACTGCTAAGGTATTGTATTTGTAAGCTGATTACTTATGCAGAAGAATCCAAAATACAAAAAAGAAACTGAGAATACCCTTGCCTTTACCAACAAGAATAGTTAATTAGAGGGAAAAAAGGTTCAAAAAGTTTCATGACTACAAGTACAAACAATCATGTCTTCAATATTCTCTGGATAGCAGATAAATTAGAAGGATGAAGCACCCAATTTATTTAAAACGTAGATTTGGATTCAGGATGCAGAACCACATGCTCTCACTTTGATACAAGCTACCTCACCGAAATTGTGTGAATTCAAACAGCGAAATAAATTGAAAGTAGATCAATGGCTGGTCAGTTAAGACTTTTCTACAACAGCCAGTGAGCATGATTAATTAACATTATTTTCAATAACTCAATAACAGATAAGGCTCAGCACGATACTACATTGTACATGATCACGACTAAGATCTCACAAATAATTCAGAATAGTGTAAATTGTCGCTTTCTCCAACCATTAAAGACAGATTGATGAAACTTGTGTCCTTTGGTGACCTACAAACCTCAGTGCACAAGTCTGCATAGTGGGGAAGGTAGTACCTGAAGAAGCATCGAATAGCTTCATGAACCTTGGATTCTTTTAAAACTATGTTTGCTTCATCATGTGCAAGCATCAGAAGGCAAAATCCATTGAGATGAAGGCGTGCTGAACATGCAATATCTGTATCCTGATCAGCCTGGGATGCTTTCTCATAGTTCAAGTATGTCTCGAGAATGCCCAGAAGACTCTTTTGGAAAGAAAAGTTAGGATAGAAAAGACAATTTATCATTTTTATTATAAATAACACCAATCAAATGAAATACGTGTAATGAATTTCAGGAGCACAAACAGAATACAATACCTGAGCAGCTTCGTATTGACTGTGGCGGATGAGAACTGCTGCCAGATTAATTGTGGAACTAAAGAAACTGTCTGCATGTTCGACATTGTTTCCACACATAATCGAACTGCTAAACCTCCTTACCAAGTCGATGACCTTGGTTGGACTAGGGAAACAAGGTGACAGAACATCCCGTTCAGCAGATTTTGGCAAGTCAAGTAAACAAGCCAATGTAAAATCAGAGCAGCCAAGCTTTCTGTGCAAAGACAGCTCATCAGCTTTACCTGTGAACATTGAAGTAATGATAAAGAGTCTCTTGATTGAGAACAGTATGAAAAGGTCATATTAAAAAATATCTAACTCCAAATATTTATAATACACGTATAGACTGTGTAAAACACAAGTTGAAGAAGCAGCTGGTACCTACTTGCAGAATATACAGTGCAGCTACTGGCAGAAACCAAATAATGAGAACTGCAAAGTACAGACCTACACAAATGATCTAGACAATCACACCATACCTAGTTTCTTAGTCATCTATCCACAAGTTTTATACTCTGAGTGAGTCATCTCAACAGACACAGTTGCTTGATGTCCAATATTGAAAATCATTTTTTATTAAGTTGAAAGGTTTATCATAACAGAATTAAGTTTTGATCATATATTTAGGATTTGCGGGGTGTTGAGATAACTAAATCCTAAATATGAGACTAGCATTCCCAATGATCAGAATGGAACTAGGTTTATGTACAGCAGTACATATATTGATACAGAATTCTGTTCTTTTCTGCATATGTAAATTTGTAGTTAAGCTGCCGTAGAGCATCAATCTGTCATGAGCTGAATATGCATGCAGCATTGTGAATTCTAGAATTCCAACCAGGAGTCATAGCTTACCCTGAACAGTAAATTAGAATAAGCTGAGAAATGACAACCAGCTGATCACAGGCTACATCAAACTTGTGGATTTTGGGCTCATGACTCAAAATAAGAAGAAATTAAGCTGGAATTTGCCCATTCCAATCAGAGCCAGACACCACAACACCCTTGTACTCAACTTATTTGCAATTGCAACAACTTTAATTCAATCATAAAAACAACGAAAGCTAGCCAGCGTCAAGTCAATAAAACATTTTTGGATCACCTGCACATGCAGGATAAAGTAGCCTAATTGGCCAAGCTTGCACATTTAGTCAATGCAGATCCCAGATATAAAAAACGGCCAGGATGTGCAATGTCCTGTATATACCCATTACTAGTGCACAGAGAAATGTCCCAACTCCCAACAATACATTACCCAAAACCTTCCATATATGCCATTATTTACTACAAAATGGCGCATGTACTATCCTTTTATATGGACTTGTTATGCCATCACAAAACAGCAGAATTACATACACATGGTAATGGAAGAGTCCCCATTCAAAAGACAACATATACATATCAAACATCAAAAGTAAGAATGCAATCATTTCTTTTAGGCAATTCTAACCTAGCTGGAGCGAAGAAAGTTGATAGCTGAAATCCTCAATGGTTGGTGGTGTGGTTGGTGAAATTCCTACAAAGTGGAGAACAATCCACTGTCCCAATATGTCTTGAATCATTGGGAACAAGTTCAATTTTATTCTGGCAACATCACTTTGCAACAAGGAGGCCTGATTTGGACATTATTTGTATCAAAGAAAGAAATAAAAAAAAATTGTTTACCATACAAGAATAGCATGTATCAATGAAGAAACATTGAGTTACAATGTAAGAACAAAAAGGCCAAGGAATTCAATAAAAAATAGAAGTGGCACTAAATATACTATTTTGCATAATTTGTGGCACACATGCACTAAATTATCCCTAATATATGGAATAAATCTAAAAAGAAATAAACTCAAATAATATAGAAACTAGTTATTATATCTCTAATCCGCGATATGTTGCCAATGCTATCAAACTATCCAAATAGATAGCATTGCCACAGTACCGTACGGACACTGTTCATGTGCACTGCAGTACCTACGTACTACAATACCACATACAGTTCATGCGCCTGCTGTCGAACCTTCATAGACCATAATATTACACCCCTCACGACAAGACAGCTCGAGAACAAGTTGTCAGGTGACGGTCATGGTTGAAATCCTTCGTAACCCTATGTCGACGAAAAGGCACGATGATGTCGTGTCGTATGGAAGAAGATCCGTGAAACCTCGATGAACAACGAGGATAGCAACCCTCCAACGTCGATTGACGTCGCATTAGTCGACGGTGATAAGGGCAACCGGCACAAGGCAGCAGCAACATCCTTCTTGCCTTGGGATGCAGCAGTAGTGGGAGGAATGCGACGAAGTCGCTGGCCCCCACCTGTCAGCCGTTGTGCTCCGCATCACTTACGGCACCATGTCGATGGACAACATGGCAAGAGTGACGGCGAAACAGAGGTAGCCTTCTTCCTTGGCGGCTGTACCAATAGTGCAACCAAGGACAATGAAGCTTGAAGAGTTGTCATTGATGAAGGCGGTAATAGGACCATGGGGATGGTGATGGCAGCACCGCCATTGCAGTGGCAGGCGTCGCCTCTTGCTGCTCCTATCTTAGATATGGTCACAACTGGCGGTGATGGCGACTTAGAAACCACAGTAACTTACCGTGGGATATCCTTGCCGAATACAATACCAATCAATCTATAACTAACCATAACAGCCCAAGGAGTCCATGCCATATACGGCTGACTAACAGCTACATCTTCTCCTCCATCTTGGTAAAGAACTTTTTCACCAAGGCGCAGATTTCGGTGGAGGATAACTCAGCATCAGAAGCAACGGTAATTGACTCAGTGGAGGCTTGACGTGTGGGTGGAGACGACACGATGGTGGTGGCGAAGTGGAGGTTAATGTATTTAACAAAATTGGACATGTCTGCACTCCAAGCGCACACTCCAGCTGCCGATACCATAGAATAGCATTCCCCATCAGGTGGTGCAATGTCAACCACTCTTCCTCCATCGTTCGCTGCTCCTTGAAGCATTGCTCAAAGCGATTCAACTAAGGTTACGAGTGTTCCTTGTCGTTGAAGGTCGGAAGGTCTAGATAGTGGAATCGTGAAGTTTGGGCCTTCATGGGATCGAAACCCCCGCTGCTTGCCATTGATGGCGGAGCAGGAGTTGGCTCTGATAACAAATGATATTGTCGGTGTTGGTTGGATACGGGTCCGATAACTGAGGGTATGGTACTCACCCTTGAACAGCCGGCTATACCGCCATCAAGGCTCTGAAGCTTAGTTGAAGAGGAGAGACTAGAAACTTTGTTTATTCGTTGCTTGATGATAATAGATACAGTATTGTCCTTTTTATAGGGATATCTAGACTTGATCAGTAAGAAACATATCTCTATATTAAGGAAACTTATCCCTAATACATAGAATAAATCTAAAAGGAAATAAACCCAAATAATAAGGAAACTAATTATTATATCGCTAATCCACGATCTGCTCTGCTGCCAATGCTATAAAACTATCAAAATAGATAGCATTGACACAGTACCATACGAATACTGTTCATATACGCTACAGTACCCACTTAGTGTTTACACATGATACAGTACCGCATACAGTTCCCGGGTCGGCTGTTGTACCTCACCGGGATCATAAACCAAACACAGAGTCACGATAACATATATATTTAACTATATTGGCAATCACTTGAGTACTTAGCAGAGGCAGCAGAGTTGATGTTACAAGTGTACATCAGACAAAAATATCAAAATCCAAAAAAAATTGACATACCTGCCCACCAACACTAACCAGATAACTGAGGAACAGAAATAGGTCAAAAGCAGATTCGAGCATCGTTCTTGCAACCTGTGAAGTAGCCTGAACCAATAACACAGAATTTACATTACAAACTCTCTTCAATTCATACTCTTGTATGGTGATGTTTGTGTTCAAACACTCCATGAACTGCTCGATCACATCAAATACTGCCGACCAGGATGTCGATCTTGATTGCAACTTATGAAAAGATTGTAACATCTCAACAGAAAACCTCCTTTGACTTTTGTGAGCTGTCTGCCTTCTTTCAACATAAGCATCCGTTCCAAGTAATGTAATGAGGGATGAGGAAGATTGAGGACTTAAACCAGTCTCTAGAATCTTTAATATCTGATAAGCAATTTCATCAGATGATATAACAGAACTGATGAGGGACTCATAATATATTGCAGCTGCAGATCTCCCCAGAAGATTGTTTATATGGCCCATGCATCTAAGAACTTCAATGAGGATTTCAGAGTCAGATATATCATCCAATAAATTTATTCCAAGGCCATCGAGATTGCACAATTCATCGGAGGAACCTGATATGTTAGTTAAGTTAGTATTACCTAAGAGCTCATAAATTGTAAGTTGAAAATTTTAATATGAGTTGTCAAATACTAGGACAGAACAAACCATAAATAAGCTGCTCCACACCCTCCAAACATCGGAAGAGAGAAAATGAACCCTTTCTAATTAAACCAAACACTTCATGGTTAGTATCAAGAAGCAACCCATATGGCCTATTGTTCTGGCACCAGTTGTGGAGATATTGTGCAGAGAACTTTTTCCAGTGATAAGCAGTAGAACTTGCTGTCTGTGAACTTCCCTAAATAAAAATGGGAAGTATAGAAATTCAGCCACTAGGATTGGAAACAAGGAAACCTAAAAAAAACAAAGAAAAAACATAAAAACAAAAGAAGCATAGTACCTCTTGTTCTATAATGGATAATATCTCTTTTCGTAGCCCACTAGTTGTAAGTGACTGGAACTCAGAATCTGATAGAAACCTTTTGTACTCCAATAAGGTGTCACGGAGAGCAGAACAGTGGTTCACTCCCGGTTGAAGTAGCCTCCGCAAAAACATGGATGAAATAAAACTGAACGTCTGCTCCTACAGATACCAAAGAGATCCACATAGCTAAAGAATATTGAAGAGCTCCACATAGACAAAAAGAAGGAACTGAAAAACATGGAAGAGCTCTACATGTCTAAAGAATATATTCTACAGCAATACAGCAAACATGATCTAAATAACTCTAGAAGGTCATGTCATATGACATAGCAGTTGAAAAGACAAGTTCACAACTTGCTAATCAAATAATAAATTGCCACACAAGTTCACTTGTCATAGTTCCATAGTATTTTAACCACACTTAAAAAAACAAATTAGTAAGAAAATATAACGGTTGGTAAAATGGGTAAATAAAATATAACGAAATACAGAAATTACCTCTGAATTTGTGATTCTAAAGAAAAGGTTTAATACTTGAGCAATTATAATGTTTAAAAACCTCTGTAGTTTTAATGACCTAAAGAAAATGTTTAATACTTGAGGACAATTATAATGTTTAATAATCTCTAGAGTTTAAATGACTGAGTTTATTAGAATTAAACATACATCAGGAGTTTAATCAATTAAATGGAGTAGAACACAAGAAACCTAACAGTAATGAAAAGCTTGCGAAACCTAACAGTAAGGCCAAGCAGCAAGCTGATAATTCAAGTCAAACAAAAGTCATAATCACAAAATAATAAGATCAACAAAGAACATTATCTGTATATGCCAGATGAGACTAGAACTATAAATAACCTTAAGGAAATTATAGTTACCTTCATGGAAGAGAATATTGAATCAGCTGTCCAGACCAAATCATCCAATGCATTCTCAGAACTTTGAAACAATTGCTCACTGATAGCATCTTCTTGTAGCACATATGAACACATTTTCTCACTGCAGTTATTTTACATTATAAGTAAATACCTGGAGACTTTATTAAACTGGCCTAACACAATTTAATTTATGGGTTTAGAATTTGCATAAGAAAAGGCACTCAAACACCAACTACGAAACAACTGAAATAAACACAAAAATAGATGACAAAAGCCGACTGATCCAATTTGTTATGGTATTTGAGACTTAAGAACTTTCTTTCTTTTCCATTCCTTTCTTCTCAGATGCTTACATGTATATATAGCCAGTAGGCTTACTTGTTGCCCAATACTCACACCTTTCCAACTCATCTCCTGCAACCCAACAACTTGTCCCAACAACCCTTTGCTATCCTAACAACCCTTTTTGCTATCTTAACTAAGCTTTTCATCCCTCTGTTGTGGATGCTGTTTTCTTGTTGCGGCATGTGTAGACTTTGCCCACAAAAGCGTCCACAACACTTCCGCCCTCCTGGAGAAACAGCTCGTCCTCGAGCTGGAATGAGGGGTATGCTTCCTTGAAAGACTCGAGCCGCCGGTGGCCTCGAGACCGGGCAGCCGACCCAACGCACCAAAAGCTCCCAGGTACCCCGGTTGAGGCGTGCTCGTATAACCGACGCTGGAGTAGGAACGGCGCGGCCGTGAGCCACCGGAGGAAGTAGTACCATAGCGGCAGGGGGCTCGCCATGGAAGGGCTTGAGGAAGACCACGTGGAAGACATCATGCAACTTGGCCTTTGGAGGGAGGCGGAGGCGATATGCAACTTGTCCAACGCGCCCGCCACCGGTAAGGCCCGTAATAGCGTGGCGTCAACTTGCCTCCAGACTTGTCGACGATGCCCGATGCTGATCGGTGGTGTAAGCGCAACCATACCCAATCGTCAACATTGAACTGGACATCACGGTGCTGCTGGTCGTAGGATTGCTTCATATGGTCTTGCGCCTGGAGTAGCCTTTCCCGTATCTCAGTCAGGAAGGCATCACGGTCATCCAGCTGCTTGTCGACTGCCGCCACCCTTGACAGTCCGGGTTGATAGGACACCAACGTCGGCGTTGGCGTCCGTAGACGACTTGGAATGGAGTTGTCCGGCGGCGGTCTGATAGGAGGTGTTGTAGCAGAATTCCGCCCACGGCAGCCAACGGAGCCAGCTGCGCGGGCGATCGCCGGCAAGGCAGCGGAGGTAGACCCCGAGCACGCGGTTGGCAACCTCCGATTGTCCATCCGTTTGAGGATGGAAAGCAGAGCTGAGGCGCAGCTCCACCCCCGTCAGTGCGAAGAGCTCTGTCCAGAACGTGCTGGTGAAGACGGGGTCGCGGTCGCTGACGATGGAGCAAGGGATGCCGTGGAGCCGGACAATCTGGTCGAAGAAGACGCGTGCCACCGATGTCGCCGAGTACGGATGCCCAAGCGCAATGAAGTGGCCATACTTGGAGAAGCGGTCCACGACGGTAAGCACCACCGATTTGCCACTGACTTTGGGAAAACCTTCCACAAAGTCCATCGTAATGTCCGACCAAACAGAGGTGGGCACCGGAAGTGGCTGCAGCAGCCCCGCCGGGTGGAGATGCTCTGTTTTGTTCCTCTGGCAGATGACACAGCTTTGGACGAATTCGCGCACCAGACGATTGGAATGAGGATTGTAGAAGGAGGCGCAGAGGTGGTGCAAAGTCTTCTGGACTCCTTCGTGGCCGGTGCCATGAGCTGTGGCAAGGATTGTCGGCCAGAGGGTGGAGGAGTCGGGCACGAAGATGCGACCTCGGTGAAGTACAAAACCATCCACCAGTGTCCAAGAGGCACCCGCAATGCCCTGATCCACCTCGGCGCGTTTGGTGATGAGGGCCGGAAGGTGCTCTGTCTCGCGGCGCAAGGTGTCGAAGAGTTGAAAATCAGGGCGGGAGATGGCGCAAACCTTGGCGTCCACAGCATCTTCGTCACGGCGCGAAAGGGCATCAGCAGCCGCATTCATCCGGCCCGGCTTGAATTCCACCTTGAAGTCGTAGCCGAAGAGGCGACTGACCCAGGTGTGCTGCGGAATGGTGGAGAGGCGTTGGTCCAGCAGGAATTTCAATGCGAAGTGATCAGTGCGCACCGTGAATGGCCTCGCCCATAAATAGGGTCTCCAGTGCCGCACCGCCTTGACCAGGCCGATGAGCTCTCGCTCGTATGCTGCCAACTTGGCGTGCTGAGGGGCGACGGCTCGACTGAAGAAGGCAATAGGGCCGGATCCTTGATGTAGCACTGCCCCGAAGCCAGACCCGGAAGCATCGCATTCGACGAGGAAGGCAGAGGTGAAATCTGGCAACTGGAGGACCGGCCCTGTTGTGAGGGCACCCTTGAGTGCTTCAAACGCGGCGGAAGCTGCTGGAGACCACCGGAAGGCTTCCTTCTTGAGCAAGGATGTCAGAGGAGCTGCCAAAACGCCGTAGTTGTTGATAAAGCGTCGATAATATCCGGTGAGGCCGAGAAAACCGCGAAGCGCGCGAATAGTACGCGGCTGCGGCCAGTGCTGAACTGCCTCCACTTTGGATGGGTCCATGGCAACTCCGTCCGCCGAAATGATGTGGCCCAGGTACGCCACACTGCGTTCGGCAAAGGAGCATTTGGAGCGCTTCAAGAAGAGGGTGTGGGCGCGAAGCGCTGTGAAGACGGCGCGAACATGCTGAAGATGCTCCGACCATGAGGAGCTGAAGATCAAAATATCATCGAAGAAGACCAGGACCGACCGCCGAAGGAATGGCCGTAATACTTCATTCATCAAGGCCTGGAAGGTGGAGGGTGCATTGGTCAGTCCGAAGGACATCACCACAAATTCAAAGTGTCCGTGATGAGTACGGAAGGCAGTCTTGGCGATGTCGTCTGGGTGCATCCGAATCTGGTGATAACCACTCCGAAGATCCAGCTTGGTAAAGAAGGAAGCCCCCTTGAGCTCATCCAAGAGTTCGCCGGCGGCGAGAATGGGAAAAACATCACGAACTGTCTTGGCGTTGAGGGCCCGATAGTCGACGCAGAAGCGCCAACTAGAGTCCTTCTTGCGGACCAGGAGCACCGGCGACGAGAACGCCGACGTGCTAGGGCGGATGATGCCCTGCTGCAACATGTCAGCACACTGCCGTTCAATTTCATCTTTGAGCAATTGTGGATAGCGATATGGCCGCACTGCAATGGGGGGTGTGGCCGGAAGCAGTGTGATATGGTGGTCCATGGGACGCTGGGGGGGAAGACCAGAGGGTGCCTCAAATAGGTCGGCGAACTCAGCCAGCAACAGAGATAGCAGGTCGACCCGTGCCAGGGCGCAGAGTGGCGACGACGGAGCTTCCAGGCCTCGCCATTTGACCTGGTGATCGTGTCGCCAAAATGACATGGTATGCCGCTCAAAGTTCCATAAAATAGGCCCGAGAGTCTTCAGCCACTGGCAACCAAGCACAAGCTCATAGTCTTCTAATGGCAGACATAGAGATCAATGAAGAACTCCTCCTTGTCGATGGTCACCAGGGTCTGCCTGCAAACGCCATGTGAGGACACCCGGTCGCCATTGGCGACGCCGGCCGTGAGGCCTGGCCGTGGCTCCATTGCGAGGCCGAGACGAGCAGCCGTGGTGGAGGCCACGAACGAGTGGGTGGAGCCGGAGTCGACGAGGGCGTGCAACTGCGTTGTAGCCACAGCAACAGAGAGGCGCATGGTGTCCCCTGCCTTGATGCCTGTAAGGGCATGGAGGGAGATCTCCACGTCGTCCTGGGAATCTTCATCTGCCTCGCCGGAATCTTCCACAGGGGCGCTATCATCCAATTCCATCAGATATAGCCCCTTCATCGAACAATGCTTGATGTGTTCTTTGGAAAATTTTTCCGGGCAATTGAAGCAGAGTCCGTCCGCCCGCGCTTATCCATCTCCCGGGCGTCGACGCTTGCGCGGTACCGCGGATGGCGCGCTTTAACCGGAGCGGAGGGTGCAGGTGGTGCCCGCCACCGAACGGCCGACGTGGCGAGGTTACATCGCGGTACCACCGCGATGCAGACGAGGAGACCGAGCGCGAGGCACGCGATTCGACTTGGATCGTCGTCATCCTCGAGTTCACCGACGCCAAAAGCCCGTGCTAGAGCCATGGCATCATCCGTGGTCTCGGCTTTGGAGCTCAACGTCGGCCCGGAGCGGATTGCGTAGTCCCGCCGTGAAGATGTCGATCTGCTGCTGCTCGGTGACGTGTTTGCAGCGAGCCAGCAGAGGGAGGAAACGTTCTTGGTATTCCTCAACCGATCCCGTGCGGCGAAGCTTCATGAGGGCCCCCAGCGCGTTGCTCCGAACGGGTGGTCCGGCGCACGCGCACTGCCGAGGAGCTGAGGCCAGGTGGGTACTCCGCGATTTTGCTCCAGGCGGTAGTACCAATCCTGGGTCGCGCCTTCCATGTAGAAAGAGGCGAGCGGACCTTCTCTTCCTCCGGCGTGCGATGCGCGCGCGAAGAATCGCCCGCCTTGTGTAACCAGACGATGGGGTCGGTGGTGCCGTCGTAGCGCGGAAATCGCAGCTTGTGAGAAGACTGGTAGGGAAGAGGAGGTGACGACGGAACCTCTGACTCGGGCTTCGCCTTGCCCTTGTCGGAGACGTCGCTGAGCTCGAGCTGGGAGGTCTAAAGTCGATTGACGGCGACCCAGAGGCGGCTCTGATCGTTCTTGTGCGCGGCGAGATCCTCTTTGACCGATTGAAGCTCACCAAAGAGTTTATCCATGGCGGCTTTGAAATCGGCGGCGGAGAGAGAGGAACCCATGAACAAGTCGCACAAGAAGAGTGAAGATGAGCGCCTGCGGCGGAGGAGGAAGGGGTAAGGGAAGAGGTGGAAGACGAGGATGAGGAGCAAGGCGGACGGCTCGGCGGTGGCGCCGAGGAGCAGCGGCGAGTGGGTGGGAAAGGAAGATGAGCAGCAGCGATAGGATGGGTGGGGGAAAAGAGCAGCGGCGAGTGGGTGGGGAAAGGGTTGCACGCTCTCCGATCTGCTACGGAAGGAGGAAGAGAACAATGCCATGACAGGCGATGTCCAAAGGAAAAAAAAGGTGGCTCTGATACCAAAGATGTTATGGTATTTGAGACTTAAGAACTTTCTTTCTTTTCCATTCCTTTCTTCTCAGATGCTTACATGTATATATAGCCAGTAGGCTTACTTGTTGCCCAATACTCACACCTTTCCAACTCATCTCCTGCAACCCAACAACTTGTCCCAACAACCCTTTGCTATCCTAACAACCCTTTTTGCTATCTTAACTAAGCTTTTCATCCCTCTGTTGTGGATGTTGTTTTCTTGTTGCGGCGTGTGTAGACTTTGCCCACAAAAGCGTCCACAACACAATTATACCTATATGTACTCAAGTGGGCTAAAAACAAGCCCACAATCAAGTCAAGCTAATACACAAATAAACTAATAATATGAGAAATGCAAATATGCACTTAGTGGCATATGCACCTGTCAAGCAAATTTATACACGTGCACTTTAGAGAATTCTCCAAGAATTTATGAAAGTAGGTTATGTTAGTGCATGCATGCTTGCAAATTTCTGTGCACCAAATTGATCATATGTGAAAATACCAACAAAAAAAAAAGGCAATCAAGACCTGTTATTATATACTTATATGTCAGTTTTGGTTGATTTTTGTATAGTGGACATATGAATATATTCATGCATAAAATTTTGCAAGTGCACATGTCCAATGCTCATGAATTGTTTTGTCAATTTTTGGGACAGTTCTCATCTGCGTACCATAATTGGTGCAAATGCACCTAAGTACATATTATCCATGTCAGGTTAACATATTGCAGCATGAGCAGGACATGCCCATTAAGTTATATTAGCACATATAGCAGCTAAAATGGCTAATATAAAGTTCTCCAGTATCACTGCCCAGAATTTTCATACTTCATAGAAATTCTCAGATAGACATGAAGGGGAACAGCATAACAAATTGCATCTCAGGACCCAAAAGATGTGCTACATTTTCACTTAGGTCCATAAACTTCAAAATATTCCTGGCAGATCCCCAATTGTGCGTAAGTATGTGTCATTAATCCGTTAGCTACTTAGATACTTGATACAAATAACCAGAAAGTGCTCAGCTTATTTGATCATTTGATGTAGACTAGAGTAACATATAATATAGGTTTAGCCATTTAGGGCCTGTCAGGATGATGTCAATGTTCATTGACCTAAGTTAGAGAGAGATACAGATGTAGGGACCTCTACTGCAATAATTTATTCAAGATTCTGACAGCAAACTAAAAGTATCTGTGTGATGGCCACATCTAGTCAAATCAAAATCTGCATGTAAAGTAACAACATATAATTGATAATATAGAATTATAAGACCTAAATTTTGCTTGCTGGAACTGGAGTAACAAGAATCATTATTAGTATGAAAGTAGCCAGCTAAACAAATTTAGCATAAATGTAATCATTTCTTTTTTCAACAAGGATTCCATTTATAACTAACAAGGACAGAAAAGTATAAGCCCTGATTTTAAGACATTGTGTGCTGAACTCAGTGATTAAATAAGTTCAGCCTAGATCTCTTAACGAAATAGAGAACTATTTGGTCAATGTCATTTGAATAAAAAATTCTTAGTTCAAAGCTCATGAGGCAACAAAAGTATGAAGAAAACTACCACCAGTTGAAGGATTAAAAGGAAACAGGGTGACAACAATGAAGTACAGCAGACTTACGTATCAGAGTCACACTGCACTATTTCGTAGAGCATTGATCCAACTTCTTTAAGTATCCAAAGCTTGTCTGTGCATATTTTCAAGTCGACAAGCTTTCCCTGAGTAAAAAGGCATTATCCATCAGAAGGTTGACAATATTAGCTCCTCTATGAGCTGTTAACATAGTTGCTGAACTACGATAAGTTGCTAGTTTGCTACTTTCGCCCAACATTAGTTTCTTCCTAAAATGGAAAAAGGTCATATTTTACAAAATACAAATACAAGGAATCATAGTGCACTAAAATTGTGTTTGAGGAACATGCATACAAACACCAGAGTAGCCATGATTAGCATCTCTCTCTCTCTCTCTTGGAGGGGGTGTGGCAGTGTGCACATCAAGCTTGTTTAGATTGACTACAGTGGTTAATAAATAGTGAGTCATGATATCCTGACACAGAGATGGTAAATAACGGCATAAGGATAATGCAGTGCATGTATGGACAAACTTTAAAAGGTACGCCTCAAACAATGCAAGCTTCCCGTTCTATGGCAATCAAAATTCTTATGAAGTTTCCTTCCTATACTTCACAATGCACGCAGATCAAATAATATGAATCAAATATCACCCATGGTGACACTCTTGTTTACCTCCAGCAAAGGTATAGCAGAAATCGAAGGTTCAGGAGAGAACAAGAACCTTTCGCCAGCACCAAAACTGAAGCTATATACAGCAACGCGATCACAAGCTGGAACCTTTACAATGTTAAAATGCAAACCAGTCAGCTACTTCCAGCAACAATGATGAGAGAAAATAACAGTTTCGATCACATTATGTCATGTGATAACAATCCACAATAGGCAAAATAAAATTCATAAAGTGACTAGCATGAGCATGAAGAAAGCAAAGATCCAACATTTAAACAGAAGGTAATGGCCCCAGTTTCCCTTAGGCGGTTGCATCTACCAATAGAACATTGATATGAAGAGGGTATCTACTATCTAGAACTGGAAACTACTGCGACAGATTAGCAAAGGAAAATGTAATAGGAAAACAGTAAATAAACTGTATTGCATGGGAAAAAATATTATTAGCACCCTACATATCCGGATAATATAATCTGCAAACAATAAATCCATATCTTCTAAAACTGAGAGCAAACCATGTTTCACCACTGATCCATGTCACTAATTTATACTAATAATAATTTGTTACTACTTAGTTACAAGACAATAACCCCCTCTTTACAAATCCATGTTCTCCCACAAGTGGATGTATTTCAGCATTTCAAACCCCACCCCCCAGCACTCTGCGAAATTCAAGACAGAAACAACATCACCCTATCTGTCCAATTATTCCAACTCATCTTGCTCGATGACCTTAGTAAATCTTAAACCTCTCTTTGCCCTCATAGTCTCATTACAATAACATCCAACGAATCACTGGCAAAGCACAGTTTACTTTAGTTTAGACTTTAGAGGTGTCTGGGCACATAGTGGGTAGACCTGATACAGCAACTTCAACTCACGATACACATAGAACATTCTGTTGCCATTTCTGGACAGAGGATTTAGCGATTTAGTTCTACAACCTTAGGTTTTGTTCTCATGTTTTATATATGTCAAATGAAAAGGTACAACAGGAAAATTTGTGCATTGCAGACGAGCAAGTAAATTCAGTGGTGAGGCATCATTCTTGACATACAACAGTGCCTTGAAGCAGAACTGCCAAAGATATCAGCTCTTGATCATCATCGGCCTCACCAACCCATAGCCTAGACGGTTGGCCTGAAGATAAAGAGAAAACTTTAATATAAAGGCACTACTCAAGAACAAGAAAAGATTTAGCAATGCGTGCAAGCAAAGCTTAAAACATATCCAGTTTGAACCCAAGGTTGTCAAACAAAAAGGGATGATTACAGAAGTGGCAGTTATACTGTGACACGGTAACAAAGCACGGCTACACTAAAGCTTATTCATATAAGTCCTTGCATTTCTCAAATTTCTCCATTGAACCCTTTCCTTGACTCTTACAAGGAACTATTGCCAACAAATAGACCTCACATGTTAGCTATTACCTTCCTATTTTCCCTCATCATGTCTTCTTTCCTCTGTCAAAGAAATGTCATGGAGCTCACTGAAATAAACATGCTCAGACCATGCTACTATCACCAATAATTACCACACTTAACCAATTACTAGGACAAACTTTAATACAACAGCTGGACACACCCATTCATTGTCCCCATTTGATAGACAAGCCATGGCATCTACTTGCAGATTAGATGCAACTTGAGCAGAGCGGCTACAATGCTAGTAGCAGTAATGACTTCAGATTGTACCTTGCAGCCTATACGAGTGTTACAATGACATTACATGTGATGTAATGTAGATCAATGTCAAAAACAGAGCACTAACAAGGAATAATACCACCATAAATGACACTTCAGCAGAAGATCTTTCATGCAGCAAATAAGTTTGCACGGAAATTACCTTCAATATCATTTGAGCGAACATTATAATTAAGAATTTTCGTGTGACTAGAAATATCCCATATGCGCAAACTTCCATCCAAATGAAGAACAAATAACAGTTCCCTTTCATTTATAACAGTTGCCACTATATCTTGTACAGGGCCCACAGGCTTTGTTCTGTAAAACAATGTAGGCAGTAGGCACATATTATACAAATAGGTAAACAGACAAAATATGTGTGCCATGATAGGTAGATCATCTAGACAAGCTTGACAGTATAGTGAACTTCAATTTATAAACGGTATATGCTGCATTCGGGCTTGTGGCAGTAAATTAAAATTTCAACAGAGTCTACCAATGTATGAACATTGTACAGAACTGCTCCTAGGCTATGACAGTTTCTGAGAAGAGCTGTTTATAGCTTGGGGCAGCCAATGGCCCAACAATGAAAATGACATATGTTCCACAGTTCCAGCAACAATTTTGGTGGAGCTCAGCTGTGGATTCGTGTTTTCATTGTTTGGTGGACTTCTACAAAAAAAAAGGTACCTCGACATGAGAGTCCATAGACGCCCTATTCCAGCATCGTCTCGTAGCTCATTAGAGAAACCTACAACAGAAGACAATATAACATTCCGAGAACCTTGGAGAGAGCTTCAGAAGGTCCAATCATCAAGAACTCGTTATGTATGGATAATTACTTTACAAAGGCAGTTTGCCACTGCAAATTGACATTAGCGTACTTGCCTGGTGAATTGGGAGCTAATTTGCCAAGACTGTAACAGCAGATTGACCCATCTTGCCGCCCAATCACTAGGCATCCTGACTTCGCTGTTACAGCTGTAACCTTAGCACTCTGTGTGTGCATTTGGAGATTAAATTCAACTATATCATCCTGAGGCAGTATTGAACCAGGTACATAGGAAAACGGGCTGCGTAAGTGGCACAAGAGAGCAACTCCAGAAACAGTAAGCACATACAGCAGATATCCAAGCTTGCCTCGCCTGCCACCCTGCATTACCATGGAAGTGATTACTCTAGTCTCTTGCATATTAATGTTCCAGAAAATTATTGAGCATTACAATTAGCGTAAGATATCATAAACGAGCCAACCTCATGTTCACATAAAAAGGCGAACGGACATATCGCCTCCTGGAATACCAACCGCAGTCCAGAGCTTGGGAACTCCTTGGAAGCACAGAATTCAATGACCTCTAGCACATTTTGCTGTTCCTCATCAAGCCTCCTGTAAAACAGAAAACGTCTTCTTCCTTTAGAAAAATAGCATCCGGTAGTAAATTTGTCATATTAGCGTAACATGGTCCTGGTCTTTTTCAAAACAAATATATTGTAATGCTGGATATTAGCTGGTTCATAGAAATCACTTCACTATGATGCTAAAATAACATCATGGTGATGGCTCTCTAAAATTCTGCAGGAGCTATAGTTCAACATGCTTTATCAGTAGCAGGATACAAGTGTAGGAAATGTAGGGAACTAATATATAGGCAACTAGTTTAACAGCAGTTCCTTCAAATTTAGTGTTTGGGTTTATCTATTGTCACACTAAAGGCCATGTTTTGTCCAACTGTCTATGTATATTGCTTCAGGAAGGAACTTACTAGACTATCAGGATATAAGTTTTTGGCTGGAATTCTGGAAATTAACATTTTCTGCATAAAATGGTTGTTAGTATCTATCAGTTCTGCTGTGTCACCATGTCGGCGTCCTGCTGATGTCATGTCTATTTCCAATGCAGTTCCACTATGGCACGATGGTACAATGCTCGATAAAGCAGGAGAGTAAATTGACGCGAATTAACGTATTGGCAATTTATCAACAGCTCTGCTGCTTCGATGGAGCTACCACAAACTAGGGTTTCTCTGAACGTGGCAGTAACCACAGCAGTACAGCGCGCGCAGTGTACCACGAAGAGCTAAAAATAGGAGCAAAATCAACTCCAAATGCGCAAACTCCCTAAGCTAAAATCTTCACATCGTCCAGCTATCACAACCGTGGCACTACTAGTTCTAACAGAACAAAAGTGGCGGAGAAAACTCCACAGAGCTCCAAGTCAGTGAGACGAAGCGACCCGCGTACCAGGCGAGGTAACACTGTGAGTCGCCGGGGGAGATGATGTGGCACCCCGAGGCGGCGCGCGGGGGCACGCAGACGAAGGGCTCTGAGGGGGTCGCCGGCGCGGGGGAGGGGGAGGAGGGGACGGTGAGGTCGATCCACCGCAGCTTGTCGGAGCCGGGGATGGGGACCTCGGTGCCGGCGATCCTACGGGCGGGGGTGGCGGTGGCCATGGCGGCCTCGTCGGCGGCGGCGGCGGCGGGAAGGAGGCGAGGAGGGTTTTGGGCGGCGAGCTGGGTGGATGCTCGGAGAAATTCTCAGATCGGAGGTTTGGGACTTCGAGCAGGTGGTGACGGCGAGTTGGCCTTTTCGGCTTTCGCCCTTTCGGGCCTTAATTCTCTCTGGCGCTCTTAAATTTGCATTTTGGTCTGGAAAACGGGGCCTGGCCCGTTTCAGATATCTGCTTTTTTTGTGAGGTTATTTGTGTTTTACTCTCAAAAACTATTTATGTTTTTACTCAATACCCTTCGCAGTCTTTCTTTTATATTTTCTAATTAGTGTTGGATTTACATGTGAAATTTGTTTTAAAATTTTGAAATAGTTCTTGTCGCATCTAAACTAATAAACCACCAGTTAAAATTATCCTATATCCACCCAACAATTACCTGCTCCACAGTCATAACCTTAACTACGTCCACACCACAATATGCACCCAGAAATACACCATCATAAAAACATACGCACCAGATTAACTCTCCTCCATTCTCTCTCCTTACTCAACCATATCCGACGGTCATCCTTGAATTGATCTGCAGTACCCCTCCCGCGTCCCTCACGCTCGCGGCTCGCATGCGTCGCCGCCACCTCCCGCTTCTGAAACCGCGTTCTCCCCGCGCCTCCCGCGTTCTCCCTGTCCCTCCGCCTCCCCGCGCCTCCTCGCTCCTCCGCCTCCCCGCGCCTCCCTCCTCCCCCGCCTCCTCCTCCGCCTCCCCCATCCTCCCCGCGCCTCCTCTGCGCGCGCCCTCGCCTCCTCCTCCCATCTCGCGCTGCTTGCTTGCCTCCTCATCCGCCATTCCTCCGCTTCCCCGTCCTCCACCGCACTGCCGCTCCCCCATCTCCACCTCTCCCGCGCCTCGCTCCCCGTCGTCCCCTCCGCCGCCACTCCTCCCACCCCATTAAAACCCTAACCCAAACCTCCTCGCCGCCACGCCACCATGGCTGCGGCGGCGCGCCGCCACCTCGCGCCTTCTTCGCCACCACCGCAACCCGCGCCCTAGCCGCCGCCTCCTCCTCGCGCGCGATCTCCTCCTTCCGCGTGCTCCCCCAGCAGCCCGAGCTCTCCCCTCTCCCGCCCGCTGCCGCCTCCTCCGCCCCGCTCCCACCGAACCCCAGCCCCTTCGTGGTGCCTCCACCCCGTGATACCCGTCTCCACCCGAGTGCGTCCTCCGCGCCCAATCCCCTTTCCAAAAAAGATCACCTGGACGCCAAGCGAGGTGAGCCAGATCCCGGCGATGACGGCGGAGAGCGGCGACAACATGATCCGTGGCCGGGTGTTGGACCCGCTTGGGGATGAGTTCGAGAGCAAGTCCTCCTTCCCTCCCCACCCGCCGCCGCCGCCTCCTTCCCTCCCTACCCTGCATCTCCTTCTCCCCATGCTCAACCTCGTCCGCGAGCGCCGCAGCTTTGTGTGCCGCCTCGAGCGCCCGTGTCGCGATGCTCGACACGCCGAGGACAGCGCCGGTGGCGACCGATTCGTGATGGCCGCCGAGGAGAAGGTGACCGTGCACGACTCGGAGGACGCCAGGATCGTTTATGAGATGGACTGCGGCAAGAGGGTGCTCTCCTTCGGACCTGCAAAGGTATTGCTACTAGCATTTTCCGCGCTTCCTGATAAAACTTACACAGATCATGTCATAAGAATGCTTATCGCGTAATGCAAATTCGGATTAAATGATCGGAGTGGTTTAGAATGTAGTGTCGAGAAATTGTTGAAATGTGTCATCTTGTGGAATGCAAATTCGACTTTGATCACTATGTGGTCGCCATAATGTGGTGAATTGACACTAGGTACAAACTTCATGCTATGATTTTAGCTATTAGGACCATTTCCTTTATGTATAAGGTGGATCTTGGATGCTTTATGTCATAGCGCTTTGGGTTGATCTCAGGCCTGCCTACGTTTGCTACTCTTTCCACCGAATCTATCTTTTAGAAACACCATATGAATATGAATATATGCTGTTGCCTTTTGCATGCTGGTCACTTGTGGAAAATTTGGAATTTTGTGCCTGCATTGCCCGGAAGAACCTGAATTTTGCAGTTGTTCGTTTCGATTCTGTTTTGTTTTCGAATGGGTTCCTTAACTGATGGTGTACAAGACAAATGTTTTCGATTCAGGGAGGGAGAGTGTGTTACACTCCTTTTATAGAGAAACAGATGGAACTTGGTAATTTGGAACATCAACATGTGATAGGGCGGCTGGTTTTTGTTTTGGCAAGATTTAGGCAATCTTTCCTGTAGTCCTGTAGTACATACACTCTTTGTTTATATGCTGCTTCTGAGTAATATTTTTGCCATGTTACTGTATTCCATTTCTTGAAGAGCAAACTTAACTATGGAACTATTTTACTCAGGTGAGAATTGCACGCATATTCAACACATATGGCCCTCGTATGTGTTTAGATGATGGCCGAGTCATTAGCAAATTTGTTGCACAGGTTTGTCTCAACTCATGATTCTGATTCTTAGGAAAAGGAATATCATAAAAGTTCAGCATTACTTAATATTGGCAGCACCTCATTTCCAGGCTTCGCGGAAACAACCAATGACGGTTTATGGTGATGGAAAACAAAAATCCCCAACAGGTACTAAGTGATGTCGTTAATTAGTTAAGTGGAAAAATATATATTAATGGAAAGGAACATGTGTTAAGGTTTAAGGTTTAAGGTTTGGGAAGGTGTGACCACGACCGGCGATGAGAAGCTGGGATGGCGAAGGCGGCAGTGAGGTGCCTCCAAGACGGACGCCTTGATGGCGACCACGCGCCAGCGCCGGCACAACCCATTTACTATCTTTTATAACCCAAGATCAGTTCTGTGTTTCGACTTAATGTCCAATATAAACTATTGATGAGCTCAATTTTGGTGAATTGTATTGGCTGTTGAAACCATCTTCATATTTTCAGAGCTAGCCCTACTGAATTTGTTATCCCATTTGCTAAGTATCAGAATGCATTCTATGGTAATCAAACTAAACGGTATGTGCCTGAATTTGGCTTATTCGAGACCATATAATGGATACTGAGCTTTGTTGCTTTCCTTGTTGTAGATATGCCGATTGAGTTGGCAAGAAGGGAAAAGGCTGAGAACATCAAGCCAGATAATGATATTGATGTCTATATGAAGGTGAGGTCGCTATCACATAAGAGCACTCTATGTTGCTTAGACATATTTATCTAACCAGCATAGCATTAAACAGAAACATTTCAAGGGGACTTCTTAGATGTATTGTATTTTTTATTGGAAAAATAACAGATAGTTAATTCTTTATTTTACTCTTGTAGGTCTCAGCTATGGCAGGACAAGAATCCAGTGTTGTTATGGAGTACATATTGAAGGTACAGTAATAGGAATCGAGCCATGATATTGTTCAAACATCAATCAACTTCAAAAGAAAGATGCTGTTGCCGGCTATTTGGCATTAGACAGCTATTTGGTATGGTCGAATGAATTTCTTGCTATGAGCTAGCTATAATTCGGAGTTCTCTATGCTCCCCCGGATGATCATCATGTTTGAAAATGGTACTCACTTGTATGCAAGAGAGTGCAACATTTTCGTGCAAACTTTGATAAGTATACAAGAATTGTGTTAGACATTTTCAGTTGGATTTTTCAGTGTGATAGAGGTAATTTACTCTTCGCTCAATGATAGATAGTACATGAATGATTGCTACAATGTGTGCTTCTTTTGTTTGATATGGGAGCAAATGGAACTAAAATGTTTTTTTGCAGTTCATTACACGAGCACCCTTCTTGATGGAACCAAGTTCGATTCGAGCCGTGACCGCGGAACTCCTTTCAAGTTCAAGATTGGGCAAGGTACGTAAGAGGAATTTCGAGAAGTAATCATCTTTGCTCCATCAATTTGAGTGTTAAAGAGTGTCATCACGTATGTTACATATGGCTCCATCCGAAATTTCTAATCTCTACCCCTATAAACCACCAGTTAAAATTATTCTACATCCACCCAACAATTACCTACTCCACAGTCATGACCTTAACTACGTTCACACCACAATATGCACTCAGAAATACACCATCATAAAAACGTGCGCACCAGATTAACTCTCCTCCATTCTCTCTCCTTACTCAACCATATCCGACGGTCATCCTTCAATGGATCTGCAGTACCCCTCCCGCGTCCAGCTCTCCTCTCTCTGATCTCCCCCCACTCGCGAAATTTCTGCCCGATCCACCTCTGCAGTCCTCCGCAGTCCCGCTACGCGTGGGCCTCTGTAACATCCTGAAAATTTGAATTTGAAAATGTGAAGCTTTTTGAATTATTTCTGCAATATGTTTTATTTGAATTTGGAGTTTATTGGCTTTTTGTAAATATAAAGGAATTTCCAAGGTAGAAAGATCACATAAAATAAAGAATCTGAAAAGATGATCCATAAACTACCAAGTTGAGAAATGAAAATAAGCGTAAAATAATATTCCTGAAAGTGTTGGCAAGCAATTTAAAGGAAGCTAGCAAGTGTATATAAGTGCAAACAAATATGAATAATAATGTATGTATATATGTACATGTATACTATGTGAGAGAGTAAATAAATTAATATATGGGTACATACACAAAAATCAGAGAAAAGTAAAAATACATGTATAGGTATATATCTCAAAACCTATGTGCAAATGTATATGTAAGTGTAAATTCAATTGCAAAAACAAAGAAAAACACCACGGGGCCGCCATCACCCCGCCCGATCTCTCTCGCACGTGGGCGGCGCACGTGCGTGCCAGGCCTGACGACGCCTTGCAGCGCCAACGCCGCGCCGCTCTCGCTGCCCGCCTCGCCATGTGGGCCAAGCGCCCCGTCGCGCCCGCTCCGCTGGCCGGTGGGCTCGCCTCCAACCGCGCCTTCCCCCTCGCCGCGGGCCGCGACCGCGCCACTCTCTCGGCGGTGGCCGCGCGCTTCGCGTCTTCCTCCTCCTTCTTTCTTCTCCACGCGCCGCGCCGCTCTCTCTCGCCTTTCGCTCCTCTGCGCAGCAGATCCCCGCTCTCCTCTCTCACCTCGCGGAAAAATATCAAAGGATCTACGGAGAGGAAGCACCTCTCCCGCCTCTCTCTCCTACAAAATCTCGGCGGGATTTGGTTCGCCTCACCTCGCCAGGCGTGAGCGGTGGCGGAGCAGATGTCAAGCTCGCTGCCGCGCGCTCTCTTCCGGCTATAAAGCCGCGCTGGGAGCCCCAAACGCGCCGCACTCTCTCCACCATTCCCGTAAGCAATCGAGCCGAGAGCCCTCTAATCGCCGCCGGTCCTCTCCTCTTCCCGAGCTCGGCGCCACCCTCCCCGCCGATTCCGGCCGTCCCGGCCAACCCAAGCTCCCGGGCTTCGGGAGCAAGGTGAAGCTATCCCGCTTTCCCTGTGCCCCGTGGACTCCACCTCGCCGTCCGAGGCTCCTCCCGAACCACCGCCGCCGCACGCCGCGCGGCCATCCCGTGCCCGCCTCCCCGCCGATCGCACGGAAGATTCACCAAAGACACGGGGTTACATATCACGGTCCCGAACCCCTCCGGCCGCTGCCGCCGCCGGCCTGTGCCGCCAGACTTCCTGCCTGGCCTCGGCGACATTCCTCAAAGGGATTTATTGCCCATATATGGTAGGCAAAGCCTCCCGCTCACTTGGTTATCGCAGATCTCTTCCTCTCCCTCGCTCCCACTGCGCGTTCGAGCTTGGCTCGCGCAGCGTGCGTCGAGCGTTTCTTTTAATTTTCCCGTCGGCAGGTGGGCCCGCTGCGTCGGCCGCGTGGATCAGCAGCCCACCGACACCGGACCCCACCTCGTCAGATAACGCCGCTAACATGTGACCCCACCTGGTCGAGACTCAGGACTAAACAAAATAATAAAAGATAAAGATATTAAAATAACGATGGGTCCCATCATTTAAATTTGAGAATATTTGGAATTAACAGAATCGAGAACTTTGAATGATCATAACTTTTTCATTTTAACTCCAAATTGAATGAAACAAATTTCTAAATTCATCTAAATTCAAGATCTGTCCAATGGAACTGAAATCATAATTTTTAGAGTTCATTTGGATTTTTGGTGTTATTTGGTTTGATTCGCCACTTTTCTTTTTGTGCAATTTTGGGCGCACGCTAAAATAGATTACTGAGGCACAAGAGGAAGAGATCGAGGCATGAGCACTAGAAGCCCCTGACAATCAAGCACCCGACCGCTGTGACCAAGGCGAGTCAATACTTTGATCATGTTGAACCTACATTTCTACAAATTACTTTGTTTTAAATTAACAAATTGCATTGTTTATTAGTTTTATGAAAATGCATGCTAAATTTGATATTCTAGTTATATACCGTTGTTTACCTTGAATATTATTACCCCCTCCTTGAGTATTTGAATGTGTGAACCTTGTCGCCTAGCAAAAATATAATAGTAACATTTCAAAATAAGTCAGTAACCATATGCCATGCTTAGCATTGAATAGGAATCGGGGCAAGAAATTGTCCCGAGCATCACATTTATTCATGAGAAAATTTGTTCTGACGATCATGGTGGTAATGATGATAAATGATGAATATGATTATCGTATGTTTCCCAAATACCCCAACATGATTTAAAATCAGGCGGATTGGTTCGATGGTGTGAAAGTGTGGTGCGGTGGATGCACAGTGTGGTGCGAAGGATGCATGCAGTGTGGTGCGATGGATGCACAAAATGGATTAGTGGTAGACCGCCTGATACCAATAAGGACCGAATCTTGTCATGTCAACCCGTGTACAACAAGACAACCACAAGTCTCAGAATTACAACTTGGCTTAGTAGAATTACCACGAAAGTCATCCTTCCAGAGGCGGTGTGAGGATGTGCAAGCGGCGATGCGTGTGACGGCTTGAATGGGACACCGCTGGAAGGTGAAGTTCTCTGCGTGGCGGGCTGGCGGGTAGGGAGCCACCGCTGGGCGTTCGAAGGAGAACATCCCGCACAACGTATGGGACCCATCGCAAGTGGGAACGACCCATAGGGTGAAATGATGGAAGGGGCGAGGTACTTTGAGCAGTTCTTGTGATGGTCCGCTCAACCACATGACTAAGGAATCGTGTGGGGCAATGAGTTGATTGTCTCTTGTGGTGAAAGTGTACAAACTCTGCGAGTCTAAAACTATTCGAATAGCCGTGCCCACGGTCAGGGGCAGACATGGGAACTTAACTAGATATAGTTCTGTTTACAAAAGTATTTGAAAAATGGGAATGGAAAAGTGGAAGGGCAGAGGAAAGCCCAGATTTGAGTTGTCCTGGGTGTCGTCCCAGTTGTTCCTGGATGTCGTTCCAGTAGTGCCTGGGTGTCGTCCCAGTTGTTCCTGGATGTCGTTCCAGTGGTTCCTGGGTGTCGTCCCAGTGGTAAGTTAAGCGGCTATAACGCTGAAAAATGTCATACGGTGTGATGCCGTATGTAGAGAGAAGTTATGATGATATTAGGCATATGGTGTGATGCCATATGTATGGAAATTCATATTAATACTCCTTGAACATTATGCTTTTGTTCAAATGCTAGGTCTTAGGAATTTTTATATAATTGTATTCAAAAGCACTCTTCGCAAAAATAAAATAAACCAAAGCCATCCTTTGAATAGCCATACATGTTATATACTGCATTATGTGTGTTGATTCGCTGAGCACGGGGTCGGAGTGCTCATGCTCGCTTTTGCGACAAAAATTCAGAGTCAAGGACCAAGTCACCTCGCCTCAGCAACAAGATTGGACAAGTTGGCGTAAAGATGAAGATGTCAAGAACTAGGCGCGAACCTCCGGTTGGTGCTGTGGGCATGTCCTGAAGGTCCCACCTGTGTGCTTCGTCCTTCCGCTGCTGCAATTTATTGATTTCGCCTAATCGCCCATGAGTAAGTTATTATTTTAATTACGTTTCGCATGATATGTACTTTGATATTCGAATCAGAATCGTGTGCACTATCTATCGATCCAGGAATAGTGCAATTAAACACAGAGAATCGGATGGTAAAATCTGGTCAGCGACCTCCTCCGCGATCCCGCTCTCCTCTCTCGATCTCCCCCACTCGCGAAATTCGCCCGATCCGCTCCGCCTCGCTCCCCCTCGCGCCGTCTCCCAGCTCGGCCGCCTCCTCCTCCTCCCCCCCTCCGCTCCGCCGCCTCCTCCTCCCACGCTGCGCGCTGCCGCCTCCTCCTCCCCCACCCCACCTGCGCCGCCGCCCCGGGCCGCGCCTCGCCGCCTCCCCGGGCCACCGCCTCCTCCCCCCGCCGCCGCCTCCTCCTCCTCCCCCACGCAGCTCCCAAACCCTAGCTAGCCCAAACATTCGACGGCGTCTTGATCGGCGCGCGAGGCGGGGATCGACTAACACGGTGGGGGCGCCATGGGACTGGACTAACGCGGTGGAGTCACCATGGGGACTGCCCTTCCTGCTCAAATCCACCGAGATCCACCGGTCGCCGCTGCCCGCCGACTCAATCGCCGCCCTCTCTCGCCGCCTCCATTCCAACCCGCCTTGAAGGCGTACGACCGCAACGAAGAAGTTTGAATGTGGTCGTAAGAAGGATACGACCACGTTGTAAAGTCGCTAAGCGTGGTCATAGAAGGCTATGACCACGGTGTAAGTGGTCGTAAGAAGACTTACGACCACATAAAACCGTCAATAGACGTGGTTGAAAGGCGTTCGACCACGGTAAAACTGAAAGAGGCGTGCTCGGGAGGACCTACGACCACGGCAAGGCAAAGTAGGAGGCGATCGAGAGGTTTACGACCACGTTGAAGGCACACAGAACGTGGTCGTAAAGGATTATCGACCACGGCCAAGGACAATGTTATTACGACCACGACAAACCTACAGTAGATGTCGTCAAAGGTGTTCGACCATGGCAGTTTGAACGTGGTCGTAAGGAGGCTACGACCATGTTGTAATGTTGCTGAGCAGGGTCGACGAAGGCTACGACCACGGTGTAAGTGGTCATAAGGAGCTACGATTTCATCGGGGAGATCTGAACGTGTTCGGAACGGAGTTCGACCACGGTGATCTGATCTAGACAACTATTACTATGATATGTTGGAAAGTCTTACGACCTCCCATGACCTTGTACGACCAGTTAGAGTCGTTTACGACCGATTCCGACCACTTACGATGCCGTACGACTACTCACACTCGCCATCGATCACTTCGAGTCGTGGTCGTAAATTCATCAGATGCGATTCTGACCGCTCCATTGTATCGCGCTTCGTTGCCTTCCTTCAGCTGCTCGAAAAATACTGTGATTGAAACCTTCTACGATCACGCAGTGATGCTGGCGATCACTGTTCACCGTGCTCGAACACCCTTTCGACCACGTTCACTTCCTTCAATGTGGTCCGAAAACGTTCACTGTTCACTGTTCACCGTGCTCGAACGTCTTTTGACCACGCCTGCCGATATTTGCCGTGGTCGTAAGTCCCTCCGACCACGTAATCGTTTACGGCCGGTGGTTGAACTCACAGCCATGCGGTCGATTTTCGACCATGTAATCTCCACGACCACGCTGTCGTCTTGCCTTCGGTTGAGGGTCCCGCCTGTTAGACTTTCATCTTTTTCCGAATTTATTCCAACAGAGGATTTCAACCGACCATAACTAATTCATTTTAACTCCGAATTGAATGAAACAAATTTCTAAATTTTTCTAAAATCAAAATCTAACCAATGTTTTGATTGCTTTGCTGATTTTTATCCTGTTTTCGCAAGCGAGGAGATACAGATATATATATATAGCCTGTCTGTAATGGCATTTCTACTCCCAGGAGACCGATGTCCGGTGAGGTCTGCGGTCGTGTGCTTTGTTTCTTGGGTTTCAATTTGTTCTGTGTTATTGATTGGTTCTGAACTTTGGGGTGTGTGTTTTGTGTGTGTTGCTGTAGGAGGACCGGGAGAACATTTTCAGGTCGAGGGCAACGGGGAAGGCAATCCTTACAAGCCCATTCCTGCTGATGTCAAATCACCTCAGAGTTGTATTCACGTTTCCTATCTACCTTGTGGATCTTCCTGCGGATGCCAAGGTGGAGGATCGTGTTGCTGCTACCACAGGGTGAGGTTTTGCAACTTCTCTTTTTGCGTGTGAAGGTTTTCAGTTCAATTGATTCCTCTTCTATGTGGAATCCATTGCCTTTGGCTGTTCCATTATGCAACATTTATGTCATGCTTTAGTGTTGAAAGCACATCGGGTTTCGAGATTATTGAATGCTCAAGACTCAATAGGCACCGATCAAACAATTAGTGCCTTTATACTTGATAGAGAAATACTCGAACAAAAATATTTTGTACAAATTGTGGTCAACACCACAATAGAGTCATTACATATATTATTGCATCGTAAAACCAGAGGTTTAGATTATTCACAGATTGTATTGGAAGAACAAAGATGGGTCAAAATGGCTTCTTTTAAATCTTTCTTTTATTCAACAGATACCTTGGAGGAGCTTTTGATGTAGAGTCGATGGTGGAAAATTTATTGAGGCGGCTAGCCGCCAATCAGAATTGGTGGTGGATGTTTATGATGTCAAAACCATTCCAACCCTCTTGTTGTGTATGGGTCCAAGTTCCTCTTGGTGCTCCTCACCGTCACAGTACATGCATGCTACATTTTGGTGATCCATTCAGAAGGCATCACATGATTTGCATGTACATATGTGTGCGTTGATCATTAATTTTCTTATATTATACTTTGCAATGATCTGTTTTTTTATATCCCGCTGTCCATAAATGTGTGCAGGTGCAGAAATAAGCCTCATGTTCCATGGTCCGCAATTACTACTCCATCTTTTGTCTTTGTTATATGTATGCTTGTGGGCTACATAATATATGCTGCTTGGATTCGCTATGTTAGTGTTAAGGAAGATTGCCGAAATTTGGAAGAACTGAAAAAACAGGCAGAAGCCGCTAATGTTGCTACTTTTGTTTGTCGATGGCAGTTCCTTGCAACTGTTTCCATAAGATCAGAACACCCATCAATGATATGCTAGGTGATTTTTTTAATCTTACTACGCATTCCAGCTTATTGCTCATGTAACTCCTTTCTTACAAGGAAGATGCGATGATTTATGCTTTTCCTACTTTTGTAGGAATGCTTGATATGTTATTGGACACAGAACTAGAGACAGCCCAAAGGGATTATGTACAAACTGCACAGGTCTATGGAAAGGCATTACTATCCCTAATTAACGAAGTGCTTGGCAGGGCCAAAATTGAAGTTGGCAAGTTAGAGCTGGAGTCGGTACCATTTGACCTGAGGTCCATCCTTGGCGATGTCATCTCGCTATTTTCTCCGAAGTCAAGAGAGAAGGGAATGGTTTGACCTCCTAATTTTCCTTTACATCCTCTGCAGCCTGTACCATGCTGTATCTGTCTTTGAAAGAGTTCCTGGAATCCTCTTGGGTGATCCTAGAAGGTTTCGACAGATAATTACAGACTTAGTGGGGAATTCAGTTGAGGTGTGCATGACCTCTCTGATCTTCAGCATTGAAGCTCATATTATTTATAGATGGAACAGCTTGGTTTTAGCAAAAAGCTTTGTAGTGTTTACTTAATACACTAGAGTTCAGTGCAGCAAAGGCTTACAATGTGTTCTTGTTTGCCCTGTGTTTACCTTGTCATGGTTCACAGAACAGGGACACATTTTTATGCAAGCTCACCTGCGGGAGCACTCAAATCTTGCAACAGAAGCAAAAGTTGAGCCAGCAGTGAATCTCTACCCCTCTATAATATCTCCAAAATTTTCTTTACTAAATCCACCCCCCTCAACCACCCCCACAGTCATGCCTAATCTAAGTCCACCCAGATTTGTGTACCAAAGTAATCCAACTTCATACAAATGAATGGCCTGGATCTCTCCTCAAGCCTTCTTCTCTTACTCATTGAAGATCTTAAGGCCAAAATCATCTGGATCATGCACATCATTGACCCCACCCCGCGCCCACGCACACGCCTACGTCCTCGTCTCGACCTCCCACTACTGCATCGCCGCCGCCGAGCTGGACAACAACAAGCCTCCCTCCGACCTCGCCGCGCCGCTCCTCCTCGACGACGCGCCGCTGCCTCCCGTCTCCTCCAACTCCAAGCCCACTCGCCAAGAACCCGCCGCCGCCTCCTCGGATGCGCTCCACTCGCCGCTGTACCTCCGCGCCGCCTCACCATCCTGCACATCACCGCGCCCGGTCGAGGCCCTACGCGGCCGCCTCCGCGCTCCTCTCTCCTCTCCTCCTCGCCTTCATCTCCTCCCCGACCAGCCCCATCGTCCTCCTCGTCGGCACCCTCTCCGGCGTCCTCCTGGCCATCGCCGCCGCCCATGCCACGAACGCCTCAGCCCCATCGACTAAATCCACCAGATTTTCCATGGAATTGTTTCATGCTGAAACCTTTTCTTGTCGTGTGAATGCAGCTGAAGCATATGGCATTTTGTTTGAGCAATTGCGTTTTTTTGGTTGGGGGCAGCTCTAAATACTGATTGTTGGTACATATCTCTTAGGAGGAACCGACATATCTCTTAGGAGGAACACAATTCTTTTTTGTTAACAAGGATGCTTTTTTGTATACATCACTGGATGATTGCTTCAAATGTAGTTGTTGTGAAACTATGTATAGGTGGCCAAAATATGAATTACTCATATATGTAGCCTCATCCGAGAGTGTTTCTCTTTTTTTGGCAATTTTTTGTTGTATCTGTGTTGAATACACAAAGTATCAAAGTGGACCGTTATTTCACTTTTATTAGTTACCACACTAATATGGCAGGTTAATCTTGTCTATTAGTGATATAATAGAAACTTGTGAAAGACAATAAAAATTTAGATCATATAAAATATATCACAAATAAACTAATTTATTTTTGGTTATACAATATATGAGACGTGAATCTTAATGAATTTGATTGTTCGTTTTATTTTTTACAAATTTTATCTTGTTTTGTATTTTACCGTAGCGTTATCACGGGTACACTACTATTATGTGAAGGTGTTAAGTGTTTATACGTCTCTTCTTTTCAACATATAACTTATGATTTCGCTGAACAAATAAATATAATAGTTTTTTCGCCGTTTTTTAAATAACTTATCAGAATAACATTTTCAAAGCGACTTATTGACAATTGATACTGTTGTGGCTACTGACCAAACAGAGAGAGAGATGGTAGTGGAGAGCGATGAAGATAAGTGTAATGGCCTGGGTTCTCCCCATGGCTTGCTCGTATATATACATACACATGAGGAGTGCTTTTACGCTTATACCCTTACATCAGTTATCCCTCAGAGGCGGTTATGTCATTACACATGGCCTATTCTGGCCTTATAATCTCCTACCAGCTCTTTGGTTTAGGTGGGGCCACCCCTCGACAGAGCCTCTCATGGTGAAGGGCTTCACAGGCCGGCCATGTCGTCGAGTCCTTTGGCCCTCCGTCCCCTCGGCCGTGAATTCCTCAAGCTTGCGGTTGGGGGCTGAAGTCCGGTATGGTGGTAGCGAGGCCGCGCCTAGTCGTAGTAGACGCGCGCGCGCTCAGTCCCCTACCCTTCGAGCGGGCGGCGGCGGCCGTGGCGCCTGCCGAAAATAGACGCGCGCTCCGTCCCTACCCTTCGAGCGGGTGGCGCTGCCGCGCCAAGTCGGCGTAGACGCGCGCGTGCTCGTCCCTACCCTTCGAGCGGGTGGCGCCGGCCGGTGCCTAGTCCAAATGAACACGTGCGCTCCGTCCCTACCCCTCGAACGGTGGCGCTGGCCGGCGCCCAAGTCGAAGATACACGCGCGCTCCGCCCCTACCCTTCGAACGGTGGCGCTGGCCGCGCGCCAGTCGGCGACGCGCGCCCGCCCCTCCTACCCTTGAACGGGTGGCGGCGGCCGCGCCTGGTCGGTGAGGGCGCGCGCTCGTCCCCTACCCTTCGAGCGGGTGGCGGGCCGGGCGCGCCCAGTCGGCGAGACGCGCGCTCCGTCCCCTACCCTAGTCGAGTAGGCGCGCGCTCCGTCCCCTACCCTCGAGCGGGTGGCGGCCGGGCGCCCTGGTCGAATGGCGCGCGCTCGTCCCTACCTTCGAACGGGTGGCAACGGCGGCGGCGCCAAATCGGCGCGTAGCGCGCTCCGTCCCTACCTTTCGAGCGGGTGCGGGCCGGCGCCAAGTCGGCGACGCGCGCGCTCGTCCCCTACCCCTCGAGCGGGTGGTAGCGGCCGGCACCTGGTCGGGCGAGGCGCGGCGCTCGTCCTTACCTTCGAATGGGTGGCGCTGGCCGGCGCCCTGGTCGGCGTAGCGCGCGCGCTCCGTCCCCTACACTTCAACGGGTGGCGCTGCCGCGCCGCCGGATCAGTAGGCGCGCGCTCCGCCCCTACCCTTGAGCGGTTGGCGCCTGGCCGCGCCTGGTCGGTAGAGGCGCGCGCTCGCCCCTACCCTTCGAGCGGGTGGCGTGGCCGCACCCAAGTCGGCAGACGCGCGCTCCGTCCCCTACCTCGAGCGGGTGGTAGCGGCCGGTGCCTGGTCGAAGTAGACGCGCGCTCGCCCCTACCCTTGAGCGGGTGGCGGCGATCGCGATCGGAGCTTGGCGCCGGTATGGTTGCGCTCGGGGCTGTTGTGACCTTGCGCCTCAGTGAGTGCGCTTTTAATGGCGGTGGAATTACGCCGACGCCGGCCTAGCAAAAGTCGGTGTCGCGTCGTGTAGTTCGCCATCTTTGCATGTGGGCACGCGGGCGACTCACGAATGGTGCGCCGTGGGATGTGAGCGTTGCGTGACGCGCGCCGTCGCCTCGCCCCCGAGAAGTTGGGCGCGTGTTGAAGAGGTAGGGCGCCGGCGCCGCTGGCCACCTACCGGTAGCGCCCTCTAGGCCCAATGGTTCTTCTTTCCAAATCTTGGACACCAAATCGCTGGGAATTTGATCCGTCTGCGTCTTTGAGCCACAAGGCGGCGGCGGCCTTTATAAGGTGCTAGTGTTGAGGTGGAGGCACCCTTTCTCGCTTTGCTTTTGATCTGCGCTTCGCTTGCGCGTGCTAATTGTCACGCCGCTTGCTCCTTTGCTCGCTTCTTCTTCTTCTCTCGTCGCGAAGAGCGATGGCTAGCCAGCGACGACGCCACCTACCACCCCGCCGGTTCCTTGCCTAGCTGTGGCGAGGTGACCCATCCTTCCCAAGAGTACAAACCGGTGCCGCGGAGAGCTCGCGCGCCAACAAGTGGTGGAACGCGATGGAGTACTCGAGGCTCCGCTCCCGCGTCTTTGGGAAGAGCCGCATGACGGAAGGGCGCTGCAACGACTTCGTGGATGAGGAAGATCGTGGATCGCGGTGGGGCTCGCTACCGGCGGCGGACGAGGCGGAGCCGGCCCGGCCCACGGAGGCAATTGTTTTCGTCGCGTTCTTCGATGCGACGCCGGATGCCCTCCACGCTGTTTGTGGCGAAGTCTGCGGGCCTATAAGTTGGAGCTAGCCCAGCGGCGCCCCACGCAATACTCCGCCTAGCCGTCTTCACGTGGCGTGCGACAGAGGGTGGCGCCCAACATGCGAGCTTATTCGCCATCTCGCACGACGACGCCGTCGACCGAAAAGGTTGGCGGGCGGTGTCCAACCGGCGGTGTGGACTTCGTGCTCGGCGCGTCTGCGCGACGTTGTTCCTCGTGGCGACCTCGTCGAGGCGATGGCGTCGGCCGACGCGGTGGTGGTTCTATTACACCGTGGCCGAGAAGAGCGAGAATGTAGTGCCGAGGCGGGCGATCTCGTTTAACAAAGACGCCGAGTCGAAGCGAGATTGACGATCGCGAGCCGCAAAGCCTCGTCGGTGTCGCCGTCGAATGGCGTCGCGACCTAGCCGAGGAGTTCACGATGCATGGGGCGGCGCCACTCTCCTCCCGGGAAGTATGTTGTGCGAATGGCCCCGCGAGGATGGGTTCGATCCTCCGTGTCTCTTACCGCCAGCCCCGCCCCTTGTAAGTCGCCCAGTAGCGCCATTGCATCTGTTTGGCTTCCGCCTAGCGACGTGATCTCTGCGCATGGCTCGGCTAGAAGATGCAGAGCGCGGTTGCGGCACTCCTCGGCGTCTGCGCAAGGAGCACCGAGCTCACGAGGCGCGGTCAAAGCGGCTAGCGAGGCGGATAAACCGCACTGCGAGGTCAGAGCATTGCTGTGCCCGGCGTGTGGTGCGGAAGAGCTTCCGCGGGACCGGCGCTGGGGCGGTGATAGCCCTGCGGGGCGTCTTCGCGGCGCCGGGCCGTTCCCGCCGCCAGATGCGACCGGCGACCACTCCGTGGCTAGCCCAATGAGATGGGGCGCGCGGCCGGTGGTGGGCACGCCATCTTGCCGGAGGGTGCCCGCGCGCGATCCCCAAGGCACCTGCTGCGACACCCACGAGCCGTGCTCGCTCGCGCTATCGTTGAGTTGGGACCCGTCAACCGGGGTGGCGTCGTTCTGGCGAGCAAACCACGGGGGCGGTGCGTTATCAAGCGCAGCGGCCGACGAGGGCGTGCCCCTACGAGGGAATCGTGAGGCGACGGTGATCGGAGCTAGCGCGGTGCGGAAGAATCGCTGTGCCCCCACAGCGAACGCCGGACGCGATCCCCGCGCCGACGAGGGGTCGATCTGCTGTTGCGGGCCTTGCCGTGGGATTCCGGCCGGCGCGGCCGAAGACCTTCTCCCGGCCGTCGAGGCGCCCGCCTCCCACTGGGTGGTCGACCCGGCGCCACTTCCTACCGTGACGAGGGGCGCAGGAGGTAGGTGTGAGTCCCTTTCTTCACCTGACTTCGCGAGACTCTCTCCGATCTGCTCGCTCATTCTGCCGACATCAAGCGAGACGATGTCTCCCGTACGTGGCGAAGGATCGAGCAGCGGAGGTATGCGCGAAGTCGGGAGCCTCGTGCAGGATGCCCCGCAGTGTCCATTCTGCTTTGACGTTGCCGTGGCGCGATAAATCTGGCGTGTTAGGGCGGGGCTCGCTTCGCTCGGACTTTCTCCTCGCCGGAGGTATTTTGCGACCTAACCGCGCCGCAGAGCGTGCCGACAACGGCCTCAACCGAGAGGTGCTTTGTGCGTCATGCGCGGGGACCTCCTAGCGCTCGCGTTGCGAGCCTCGAGATGAGGGTAAGTATGTGCGCCGGCTTGTAAGGTCTTCTTTGGGCCTGCTGATTTTTTGCTTCGCCGGACGCTTGCCTCGGCCGGTCCTTGACGAGGCCCGCGTTCGGAGCGGAGGGCTCGGAAGCCGACCTCCGCTGGCAAACATCGCTCGCGCGCGAAGGATGAAGAAATTCGTCGCTGGAGGGCGCCACGGTGGCCGCACAACTTGCGGCCATGGAAGCTCGGAGCGCCGCGCAGCGGGAGCGCGCCGCGCCGTGCAAGCAGACGCCGCCCTAGAGGGGGAGAATGCCCGGTGGCGAGTCTGCTGCCGAACCGCCTTGCCTTGGAAAATGCGTCCATATCGGCATGACGGGCCATGGAGTCTCTGAACCAGCCGCCGAGATCTATGCGTCCGTCTTGGATACCACGCGCGCAGTGGAGGCCACGCGCGAGATGCTCGCCGATCGAGGAGGGCGGTGTTGCTCTTCGTGGCGCCGAACCTTTGGCGAGCACCTGCAGGCTATGTTGGTGCGTGCTTCGCCCTCGCCCTGCTTCATACTCGTGGGTGTAGGCATACCCATGAGCTAGCGAATCCTCAACTGGATCCTCCCGACCGACCAGAGGTTATGTCGGACATCATCCGCTCCATCGGGCCTAGCCTGCAGAACTTCCACCAACGGATGCAGGGCCGCCGGGAAGGTGCGGAGAGTCGCCGTCTGGCGACGTTGCATGGGGGGGGACCTCCTCGATGGCTTGAAGGGTCCTTCGCCGCGCGCGCGACGGCGCTGGGCTCGTCCCGCACCGCGCCAAGGCCGAGCGGTTGGTCGGGTAGGGTAGGGGATGATGTGCGGGTTCTTACGCTGTGACCATGTAACCCCTTTGCTTTTACAATGGGACCAAGTAGTACTTTATGCTTGGTGTTACTGCCACGGACGCGAGAGCGGGTTTGTGCATCTTGTTTATACTCGGGAGTGGCGCGTCTTGGCGAACCTCGGCGCTTCGACTTCCTTTATAGTCGGAGACTCGCGCGTGCGGGCGGGCCTCGCCGCTCACGTAGTATTTAAAGTCCGGGGACTGGTGCGTGCGGAGGCGAACCCTCGACGCTACGCCTTCTTTATAGTCCGGGGACTCGCGCGTGCGGAGCTAGGCTCGACGCTACGTCTTCTTTATAGTCCGGGGACTCGCGCGTGCGGAGCTAGGCTCCACGCTACGTCTTATTTAAAGTCCGTGGACTAGTGCGTGCGGAGCTAGGCTCGACGCTATGTCTTCTTTATAGTCCGGGGACTCGCGCGTGCGGAGCTAGGCTCAACGCTACATCTTATTTAAAGTCCGTGGACTAGTGCGTGCGGAGCTAGGCTCGACGCTTCACGTCTTCTTTATAGTCCGGGAACTCGGCGTGCGAGCTGGGCTCAACGCTACGTCTTATTTAAAGTCCGTGGACTAGTGCGTGCGGAGCTAGGCTCGACGCTACGTCTTCTTTATAGTCCGGGGACTCGCGCGTGCGGAGCTAGGCTCAACGCTACGTCTTATTTAAAGTCCGTGGACTAGTGCGTGCAGAGCTAGGCTCGACGCTACGTCTTCTTTATACTCCGTAGAGTGCGCGCGGAGGCGTCCCCCCGCTGCGTCTTATTTATACTCCGTAGAGTGCGTGCGGAGCTAGGCTCGACGCTCACGTCTTATTTATAGTCGCGCACTCTCGCGTGCGAGCTAGGCTCGGCGCTACGTCTTATTTAAAGTCAGTGGATGGGCGTCGCGAGCTAGGCTCGGCGCTCACGTCTTATTTATAGTCCGGACTATCGCGTGCGAGCTAGGCTCGGCGCTACGTCTTATTTAAAGTCCGTGGACTTTGTTCGCTTTCGATCGGACAGGGGATGTTCTCGGGAACAAAGAACCTTTATTGAACTCCGTTTGCGCCGGCGAGCATCGCTAACAACGGTGGTGGCTCACGCCGCCCGCTTCTAGGCGTAGTATCGCCGCAACTTTGTCCGCGTTCCATGTGTGCCTAAGGCTTGTCCTTCGAGCGTGGCGAGGCGGTGCGCCCTTCGGCAATGCCTCCGTTACGATGTACGAGCCTTCCCACTTGGACTCCGGCTTGCCAGCGGTTTCGCCGAGCGCCACTCGAGGACGAGATCCCGTGCTTGAACCCCGCGGCATATAGAGCGGTCCCGTGCGCATTATGCCGCGTGTACTTCTCGACATGGTGGGCTGCGTCTGCCGCGTATCCGTCGAGGAGGTCCAGGACACACGGCGCTCCTCTTGGTGCTTGGGCGAGGACCCTCCGCGAGCCGGCCTTGATTTCCTCGGCGTCACCGCCGTCACGAAAAGGAGCTTAAGCGGCGTGAATCCGTCGGGCGTGTTACCGTTGTGCGGCGACCATAGAATGCTTTGTGAAGCTCGCTGGCCACTTGCCCTTCGCAATCAACCAGCGCTTTTGATGGCGGCAGAAATGGCGCCATTCGCGTGCTCGACCGCCCGTTGGGTCGGGATGCCCTACCGAGGCGACCGGAGGGTGATGCCCATCTTGTCACAATAATCTTTGAAGAGGGTGGCGTCGAATCGAGCCATTGTCGGCCGTGAGCTCCCGAGGCACCTCGGCGACATATGATGTTTTGCCATAGGAAGCGCCGATGGCGCGAAGTTACTTTGGCGAGCGATCGCTTAGGCCACCTGGCGAAATACTCGGTAGCGACTACCATGAACCGGGTCCCGGAGCTCGGGCAAGTGGTCCTACTATATCGAGACCCCACGCCCGATGGCAACACCGGGAATGGGTTGAGGCTTGTCGAGGGCTGCGGATGATGCGCGCCATCCATCGGCACCCTTGGCACCGACGGACGAGGTCCTCGGCGTCGGTGATGGCGATCGGCGATGAAGCCTTGTTGAGCAACGCTTTGCCGACTAATGACCTTGGCGCCAGTGGGATCCGCATACGCCGCGTGGATTTCCGCCAAGAGCTCCTTTCCTCCTCGATCGAGCGCGCGCAGGCGCGCGCGCAAACCCCTTTCTTGTAGAGTGTCCCTTCAACACTGGAAGGACCGTGCGCGCGGCCGCAATCATCGCACTTCGGCAGGTCCTCCTGCTCGGCGAGGCCTTGTAAGAAATTGAAAATGGGCTCGCCAATCTCACGGCCGATCAATGCGGTGGACAAGTGCGCGTCCGGTTGTCTGCGCGATGGCCGCCTTTGCTAACACTCGTAGAATGCCCCCTCGAAGCGATTCTTTGGTAGCCGCCTTGGCGTGGCGTCGGCTTGCTCATTCTCCGCCCGGGATGGCCTTGAGTCCTTGACGGTGACACCCAAAAGTGTCTTTCCTCGCCCTCCGCCGCGAGGTACTTGGCCAACTCAGGGGTCCTTGGCTTGATATGACTTGTCCACATGGCGGCCACTGGCGCGAAGTCGGTGCGGACCAAAGACCGTCTCGCGATCGCCTTGAGCCGCGCAGCCAAAGAGCGTGCCTCGTATTCACCGTGTTATTGGTGGCGGGAAGGCAAGCGCGCGAGTACGAAGAAGCGCCGTCCCTGGGCGTGATGATCACCGCCCTACGCCGCGGCGGCGACGTAAGCTCCGTCGATTGTAAGCGTCGAGACGGGATCATCGTGCGTCGCCGAAGTTGGGCCACGGGTCCATTCGGCGAGAAAATCCGCCAGACTTGGGATTTAATTGCCGTCGCGAAGCATACGTCGTGAGAAGGGAGCGAGCTCGGCGGCCATTTACCGATCGCGCCTGTGGACTCCTTGTTGTGTAGCATCTCTCGCGGAGGAGCGAGGAAGGCACTGTGATCGGGTGAGCGTAAAATAATGCCAAGCTTCACGAGGCCATGACCAGCGCATAGGCGAGCTTCTCAAGCTCCGTGTATCTTGTCTTGGCGCCTTGAAGGGCTTCGGAGACAAAGTAGACGGTTGCCGCATGGCGCCTTCCTCTAAGACGAGGACGGCGCCGACCGCGGTGGTGACGACGCGCGATAGAGCAGAGAAAGCCTCAGTGCCGGGCGACAGAGTGGGAGGCTTGCAGTGTTTGCTTGAGCTCGTTGAAGGCCTTGCAGCGATCCGTCCCAATGAAATCCATCGCACCCGTGGAGTGTCTTGAAAACGGCAGCCCCGCTCCGCCACTGGATAGGAAGTGGCTTAATGTCGCCATGCGGCCGCCACCTCGGACCTCCTCGTTGTCTTGGCGGTTCCATACCCGGGATGGCGTCTACTTTGTCGGGGTTCGCTGGATGCCCCGCCTTACACGAGGAAACCTAGGAGTTTGCCCGCTGTACCTCGAAGACACACTTGTCGGGGTTGAGCTTGATGCCCGCCTTCGAGGTTGTCGAAGGTCTCCCGGAGGTCCCGGCCGTAGAGCAAGTTGCCGAGTTTTGACCACCACGCCATCGACATAGGCTTCAACGTTCCTCCCGAGCCGGGCGCCGGGGCAATGGCGACGGGCGGGTGAAGGTAGCGCCGCATTCTTCAAGCCAAAGGGCATTCGACGGCGAACGTCCCAAGTGGTGTGATGAAACGGTCTTCTCCTCGTCATCTTCGACCATGTATACCGTGGTAGCGGAATAGGCGTCGAAACTCATGAGTTCGCACCAGCGATGGCGTCAACCGATTGATCGATGCGCGGCAAGGGGTAGTTGTCCCGGGCACGCCTTGTTGAGTGCCGTGAAGTCAATGCACATGCGCCCGAGCCCGCCCGCCTTTTTGACTAGCACGGGTTAGCGAGCCATTCGGATGGTGGACCTCGCGGATGACCCGCGCGAAGAAGCTTTGCCACCTCGCTTTGGCGCTGCTGCCGATCCATCGACATACGCCGAGCCTCGCTGGCCGGCTTGGCGTCGGGCGGACCGCCAAACGATGTTCGATGCGCTCGGTCGCCCTTGATGTCCTCGGGGACCATGCGAAGATGTCAACGTTGTTCGAAGCACTCGGGCGCCTCCGCTCGACCCCGGTGAGCCCTCGCCAATGGACACAAACCGCCTCCGCTTTGGAGTGGCACCTTCTTAGCGCCGCCGCCGAGGCTTGGGCGTCCACCGGGAGCGGAGGGCCATCGCCGGGCGCGCCGGAGGGCATGCACCGGCGATGCGGGACGCGGCTACCGCCGGACGTCGTCGGTGCCACGTCGCGAAGATGGTGATGACACCCTCCGGGCCCGGAGCTTTACACACAAAAAGGCGTGGTGCGGGATTGCCTCGAAAGAGTTGATGGCGGGTCGCCCAAGCGCGGCGTTGTAGGTGCGGGATATCCACGACATCGAAGGTGACATGCTCGGTCGGATGTTACCCTTGTTACCCTCGGACGGAAAGTGACGGAAGGGACACGTGCCCAGTGGCTGCGGCGGTGACCGAAGCCTTGAAGTGGAGCTCCGGTGCTCTGGCCGGCCGGGATTGCGGTCGAGGGCTTCGCGAATAAGATGTTCGCGGAGCTTCCGTCGACAAGGACGCGCGACTTCGCAGCATGCTATGTGGGCTGGATGACTAGAGGGTCTTGGTGAGGGTACTCCACGCCTCGGCGTCGTTTAAGTCGAAGGTGATGTTGCGGGCGGAATCCACGATTGCGGCCGCTCCCGAGGGCTTTTGAAGAGGAGCCTCGGTGATGGCGTTGGCGGTGTGATCTTTGCGTGCCCTCCGTTGCGGTGGCCGTATGGGGCCATCCCGTGCCCCACGTGGGCTTCGGTGGGGCCGAGGAGGCGGGCCGAGATCCGGCCGTCACCCTCGCGGCTCCATCACGCGATGCATGCCCTTGTGTAATGATCGCGTGGCCGTGTACCTCGCACCACTTGCCATAGTGCGGAGCTCTTGCTCTGCGTGGGGTTGCCGCCGCAGCAAATCCGCCCTCCGATCCCGGTCTCCCCTCCGTGAGGCGGTCGGGTCCTGTCGGCGCTCTCGGTGGCGAGGACATGGTGGGCCGCTGCGGCCGGCCGGGCGGCGCGCGAGGTTTAGGCTCGCACCATGAAGAGCCTTCGCACCTCGGCCTCATTTGCCTCGGGAGGGCCTCCTCGGGAGCTTTCGGCTCGGCTCGGCCGAGGAGGACCACCCGCCCGACCTCGCGCGGGGGGCGCTCCTCACGGGCGAGGCCGAGGGCGGTGATGCTGCGTCTTCGCGCATCCTCCTCCGCCCACGCATACTCGTCCATTTTGTCGATGAGCTTGGCAACTGTCGTGATTGGCCTCTACGCGTTGTATTCGGCCATCGGGCCCGGGCGAAGGCCCTGTATGGCTGCACTAACGACTGTGGTTTCGTTAACATCGTTTACTTGGCTTCGAATCTTGGCGGCGCTTGAAGTAACCGGAGCGTCTCCGAGGGTCCTTGCTTCACAATGAAGAGTTGGTCCGCATCGATTCGCTCGACATAATGTCCTTGAAAGTTGCTCTGGCCGGCCGCGGCTGCTCCCACGCGTAGATGGAGCCCGCTCTATGGTAAAACCACCAGAGCGCCACTCGCGTGCGGTGCGAGGGAGTCCTTCGCCTTCGCGTGTCGTCTCGCCGTGGCCTCGATCGCGGTTTCAGACACGCGCACGAACTCGCGAGGATCCGTGTCGCCTTTATGCGGGTCGGTGATGCGAGGAACTTGAAGTCTTCGGCCCACGCCGCTGCGCACTTCCCCGTGGCGGATTCGGATCTGGCGTCTCGGCGGGACACGGCTAGATGTGGGGCCGCGGCCGCCCACCTTCTCTGGCGTGGGCTCGGGCGCGACTACCGGCGCGACCTGCTGGTTCCGAGCCTCTTGTATATCTCGGACGGCTCGCGAAGTCCCCAGCTCCGCCGAACGTGTTGAGGGTCGCTAGTAGGCGCTTTCCACCGCAGTGTCGTTAGAACGCCGAACGCCAGATGGGCGGGCGGTGCGGGGACCATCGCCTCGATCCCCGCATCCGCTGGATGGTTCGTTGCGGCTACCCCGCCGCCGGATTCGCGCTACCGGCAAGGGTGGTGAAATTTGTCATTGCGATGCCGCGGCGTGGTTGGATGTCGTCGTAGCGGTCTTTGGCGGGTCGATCGTTGCCGCTACGGCGTCGGCGCCCGCGACCACGCCAGACGCCGCCACCAACTCCTTCGCGGTCGATGCCGGCCACGTGTTCACGCCGCGCTCCGACCCATTCGTCTTCTTTCCCTTCGCCGCACGGTGAAGCTTTTTCTGCCATCTTTTCCCTTGGTCTTGAGCTTGTCTTCGTCCTCCCACAGACGGCGCCAACCGCCAGTGGCTCTTGACCAAACAGAGAGAGATGGTAGTGAGAGCGATGAAGATAAGTGTAATGGCACAGGTCCTCCCCATGGCTTGCTCGTATATATACATACACATGAGGAGTGCTTTACAGCTTATACCCTTACATCGTTATCCCTGCAGAAGCGCTTATGTCATTACACATGGCCTATTCTGGGCCTTATAATCTCCTACCAGGCCTGCTGGGTTTAGGTGGGGGCCACCCCTACGACAGATACATTTACATAAGTATTCATGCTAGAACTAAAAACCATTAACCACAACCATAAAGTTATTAGTCGTAACACACCCTATCTGTTTTATATTGGTGAATGTTTGTGAGTATACCAAGGTTACACATCTTGCTATATGTCGTGCGCCTGTACTATGCTGTATTTTGTGTGTGTGTGAAGAAATATTTTTTAAATTGGGTGTGAAGAAAGATTTTGATAAATCAATTGATGGATGGTCAAATAAGAAAGAAGTGTGTTTAATTCAATGATGCAGGGTCTTACTTAGTAACAAGTTGTGCTTCCACACATGCCCCTGCTTGCTTGGAGACTGCTCATTTGGTTTTTTTTCTATGGCTTATGACTTATTTTGTATCGTAGCTGTCGATGGTTTTTTGACATAATTAAATTAAAAAATAAAAAATAAAAAAGACAAATTAGCCCATTACAGACAATGCAAACAAATACGGGAAAAAGACAAAAATCTAAAAAAAATAAAATTAAAGAATATTAAATTAGAAGCTAAAAACTAAAAGCTGAAGCTGAAACAAGCATGGCCTAAAGACAACTTCATTTAGCAAGCTGCACCACGCTGTTGCTACTCTTGACCATCCTCCTTTTGCATCTAGGTCGAATGCAGTAATAATCGACGAATCAATTATAATCGTTTGCTTCATTTATTAGTAATAACTTTACATCTACTTAATAATATAAAAAAACTCTGTGCAGCCCATCGGTTTTAGGGTGTGTTTGGTTGAGCTGTGGCTTCTTAAAAGTCTTTGTGAGTCAATGGGTGTGGAAAAGCATTTGTAGGTTGTAATGTGAAAAAGTAAGTTGTTTGGTTCAAACAAGTATAAAACTTACCTCATATCTCTATTTTCCTTGAAACAAGCAGAAACAAACTTTCTATTTTCACCATTTCAAAAGCGGCCAAAAGCCAAAAGCAAAGGTCCAAAGTGCTTTCAAAATTGTACTACCCAAAAGTAGCGACTTTCTCAAAAACAAACGATTTCCACCCTTTTGGTTGGCTTTTGATTTTTAGAAGTAAAAGTAGCCCAAAAGCTCAACCAAAGGCACCCTTAACAAGCGGGCTGATGTTATACCTTAGTTATTCCATATTAAAATAGGTTTTATATTGGGCGGGCTAAAGTGAAGCCTAAATTAAATTAGATGTTATTTTTTTAGAGCGAAAAATATATGTTATTTTTTTAGAACTAGTTTTTTCTTGCACAGCGCACCCACCAGCAACCCGAGCCGAGCATTCCGACCCCACCTGTAAGCGACCGAGCTCAGCCCCACCGCGTTTTCTGGAACCATCCACCAGCTCAGCGCGAACCAACCAAACCCACGCTCGAGCGAAGCGAACCCCCCACCCGCGAATCCGACCGGCGGCAACCGCGCCGCATTCTAGAGCCCAATCCGAGCGATCGGCCCTCGATCCGAGCGGGGCTCGCGAGGAATCCGCGGGCTTCGAGGGGTGGGCGGAGGCTGGAGTGGGCTCGGATGATGGTGGGGTTCATGGGGAAGAGGAAGGAGCTGGAGCAGGTGGTCGATGGCCTCTCCGACTTCTCCCTCTCCGGCCCCGCCGCCAAGAGCCGCAGATTGGTCAGCGCCGCCGCCTCCTTCCTTCACGATTTTGCTTGTTCTAGCTTCCGTGCGGTGTCCCTGCTTGTGTGCAAGCGTTTAGGTTTCAGAGGTGTGGTTGACTCGCAGGCGGATGGTTCTAGTGCAGTTCGTGCTGGGATCTACCAGTTTAGCTTTAGATGCTGCAGTTTAGTTTAAGTGGTTATTTCTAACTTGGTCGTGTAGGCCATTGGTTAGCAGTAGCCGCTTGCTGTGTGTGCATGCTAGGTTTGGTACTAGGTGTAGAGTACATTGGGATTGATTTGGTGCATTTTGGGTGGTACCACACGTTGTAGTTTTAGCTAGTGATTCATGTGTCGTGTTGAGTGATGCATATGGACGCCCTAATTTTGTGCTTCTACCCTGTTTGTGAGGTGATTGTGAGAGTATGTGGATGCATAATTAATGCATCGCTACATTGATCATTTATTTTGTATGTGTTTCATCTCTTTTAAGTCTTCAACATATTTGGTTAGTACCTTGGAGTTGCTTGAGTGCATCTGCATCCCTGTTCCCCTAGGCGGCCGCCTGGGCGCCTCCCACCTTTCCTGCCTTGCTGATTTGGCCTGCCTAGGTGGCCTCCTAGCCCGCTAGGCGGTGCCTAGGCGCTAGGCTCTGGTCTGCCGCCCAACTAGCGCCTAGCGCCTAGGATAATACTGATCTGTATGCTGTTTGATGGAGTTAATGTATAAGGAATTGTCTTTTTTTTGTTTCTTTTTTATGATAGATCTGCTCGTAATGTTAGCTGTTCTATTGTAGATAATTACAAATTCCCAGAAATGAAATAATGCAATGATAACATCCCCCTAGATTGTATTTTAGTTCATTGCTACACTTATTTATTTCTCTTATGCTTATTGTAATGTCCATGAGCTGTGTCCATGGCTATTTGTCTAAAACACCTTCATGCAATTGCTCGATAAATCAGGCATTATAGAGGTTTTGTCAGCACTATGCCCAATTTCTACACCATTTTCTCAATATCACTTTAACCAATATGAGTTGACTCGGCAGTAGCAGCTTTGTTAGAAGCTTCCTATTAAATATTTAGTTAATTAAAGTGACTTTTCTTATTGCTCTTCAAAAACCTTATGCAATCAACCAAGGTTCTAAAAAGCAGTATTCGTTTGGTCACCCACCTAGGCACCTAGCAGCGAATATAAGGTCTAATCGACTGATTACGCAGTAACAGGTAGAGGTATTTGTTCCTTATATATGGCCTTGTAGACCCATTTTTAGAATACTGCAATGAACCAATCAATAGTGAACTATGTAGCACGGACACGCGTGTCCAACACGACACAACACGGATACAAGGGATTCACCATTTTTCTCAAAAATGCCGACACGGGGACACGGCTATATATGTATATGTATGTCTGTGTGTGTGTGCGTGTGTGCACACGCGCGCGCGCACCTAATACCCTTCGCTGCTGGGCTGGTGGACCAATGTGTTGGATGTGTCTTCTTAATGGGCCAATACGTGTCCAAGGAGCATCCAATACGTATCCGAAATATTAATCATTTTTTCGCTTAGCAATATTCCGACACGCTTGGGATACATATCCGTGTCCGTGTCTGACACAGACATAAGAGCTTTCTAGACGTGTCCATGCATCATAGGTAGTGAACCTTTTTATGGCTCATTCTATTTTATTGCAATGTCTTATTCGTTTACATGCATTTATGGGAACATTTTGATAGTGTTCTCATTACCTAGTAAGTGGTTCTTCAGTGCAGACATGTACTGGAGTTCGTCCTGTGTTGATACGCAGGGTGTTGTCATGACATTGCCATTATATATGAGCTTCTGTGCTGTACACGTTTGTTGAGATGTTCTGGTTAATGACTAAGGAGCAAATTATTTCCTTGCTTTCACTTTGATTACCAGTATTAACGGTGTGAATGTATGTATGTTGCATTTCTGATTGCTTATGAATATAAATGAACTTTCTGTCATTACATGATTTGTTTTGTTTGACGTTTTACATTCGCTGTAAGTCTTTATTCAGACATTTCTTGCAGCTGTACATTTTGCTGAATAAATGTTGCTTGTTATTTGAAGGACCCGGGGCTCCCACCTATTATGGAAGAGGAGCCACCAGCTCCTTCCATCTCATTTCAACATGAGATGCTGGGGGAGGAAATCAACAGTGGTGTTAGCATGCCCAGTGTGGAAGACATGATGGAAGGTGCTGTGCCATCTCATCTGTCTAGCGGGGACAGGACACTTGTTTTGTACAAGCCAGTAGATAACCCTGCACTCTTTAGTCCTGGTATCTCAAACCATTCAATCATAGTCAGTTCAGACTTGATACGTTGTCTAAAGAGTAAGTTGATTATAACCAACATTTTCATTGTATTTGAATTTACTCTTCTTCCAAATGTTTACTATTTCTAATGCTGCATATGTAGATTTCTAATACGTCCTGGGTATAAACCCACTTCTTGTAGTAACAGTATGTAAGCACAAGTGTTACATTCCTACCTTGCTAGATATATATATTGCACTGGTAATTGCGGGAAATTTGGAAGGATTAGTGGAGAATTGAGAGGATAGGTAGATAGAAATTGGGGAAGGAGGAGCAGAGAAGAGGGAGACAGGTAGAAGACGAGAGAAGAGGAGGCATTTGCCTGGTTTTGGTCTGCTCGAGCTCTCCTCTGATCTTGCTTCTTCTTTTAACCTCATTACTTGCTAGCATGGGCCAAAACTCAGCCACATGCCCTCCAAGGGCCATGTCGCAGCTCAGCCCTGTGCTATCCCAGGAACAGTCCATGACAGTAAGATACTGTTGCTGGCTAAGTATTTGGGATGCTTTATCATGTTACATCTATAATAAATCCAATGACACGTACATGCAGAACTTTCAAGATCCTACTGTTTAGTCGTGTCATGAGGCTAGTAGTTGAACATAACTGGAATCCTATGCATGCTTGTAAACATTATGTTCTGTTCTTTCTTTTCTGTGTGGTGTCGTCTTATGTGCATTGCCTTTTCTGTATCATATATGCCCATGGACCTTGGAAGATATGACGACAATTAATTCTAAACAAGACAGCACCTGCTGCATTCCAATGCATACTTGTACTGTTGTACAGCGTGGTGTGCTTTATATGAATTTTCTTTTCCTTAGTGCTGTAGTTGTGCGTCCCTTGCTGTGCAAAATATCATTCATATGATGAAGTCTAATGCTATACTTGTCAACAATTATCTTGCTCCTTTTGTTTTATTTGGATCTGTTGTCTCAACTTCACTCATGTTTTCGTTGGTTCCCATTTAGTACAGCCTTCACTACTTTCTGAGTTGCAACTCGCAGCATATATTTCTAGTATTTTGTTGTGGATTATATAGCACCTCACCATTTTCCTTTCTCCTCTTTCAGATCAAGTTTTCGATCAAGGAAACTATCATGGGCTGGAGGACAATTCTCCTGGGCGTAGCAATTGCTTGGCTTTAGTTCCTTGGGTGCCACCTCATATCGCTATGACATCTAATTGGTCTACTACCCAACTAGAAAACACAGAAACTTTTGAAGTGCCAATGGAGGCTGGTGAGACAGAAGTCATTTCGATGGACGTCGAGGAAGTGCCTCAAGCACCTGCGGGGGGAATCGGCGGCGAGAACCTTCACCAGTGGCAACAACACTGTATGACCCCACCGTCACTGCCAAACCCGTCAGCTCATGTTATGTGGTCAAGGTGACAATGGGGCGACATTGCGTCCTGACTGCTGGTTGCTTACACGAAGGATGAAGAGATCCTCTAGACGAAGGATGAAGAGATCCTCTAGTTGGCCTCCACCAGTTGTGCAGAAGTGGCTGGCTGCTTTACATCGCTTGAAAATGATTACTGTGCATAATAGCTCCTCCTAGCGTAGTGCTGATCTTCCCCAGTAATGTCAGTAGACTATCGTGTTACAGGACAACCTTGTTACGTTGGCATCTAATTAATTGATCTAGCACGTTGGGTTTAACTTAACATCTGGCGTCCTTTTGCATTTTTGTTCCGACCTACTGTGATTTTGTGGCCACGCTCGATTTCTTGATGCAATGATGTTTGTGTTGAGAAATCGCCTAGGGAGTCCAGACGAACCATGGTTGTCAATTTCTTACGATAACACATACATGCGAAACACAAGTAGACATAAATCAAATTTTGCGACGCGATGCAATGCAATGTGTCTATATTCTTTTCTTCTTTCTTATACAGAGGAGCAATATATACGATTTTGAAACCAACACGACAACCATGCTGAAATCTAATAGGGAAAACACTCGATTTTCCAACTTTAAATCTAAATAGATTCTGACTCGACTTACGACTACTACAGTCCTTATAACTTATGACTGCTACAGTCCATACGACTTACGACCATTACAAAGCTTGAACGTGGTCGTAGTCTGTCGTGGTCATAAAACCTGAAGACAACTAAATTAACTCTATCAATCTCCTCCTTAAACTTGTTGTCTTCCGTCTTCGATGTTTTGCACACCGATCTTCTCCCTCATCTCCACGAACTTCATTCTTCCGAGTGATTTGGTCAGGATGTCTGTGAGTTGGTCCTCCATGTAGACATGCTGCACTTCGATCACTCCTGACTCCACACATTCTCTTATATAATGGAACCGAGTGTCGATGTGTTTGCTTCTCTCATGGTAGACTGGGTTTTTGCATAACATAATCGCCGACTGATTATCAATCTTCAAGGATACCTTTTTAACCCTAGTCTTCAATATGTCAACCAACAACCGACCCAGCCATACCCCTTGATAGGCCGTCGCACAAGGTGCAATGTACCAATGTTCGCTAGTCAAGTGGTAGACCGGCGCCTAGCGCCTAATCAGGCTAGACAGGCGCCTAGGCAGGCAAAATCAGCTAGGCGGTAAAGGCGGGAGGCTAGCGCCTAGCGCTTAGGCGGGCTAGGCGGCCGCCTAGGGGAATACTGTAATGTACTCTTATTCACACGAAGACAGTGCAATTACCTTCTGCTTCTGCGAACACCAACTGACTAGGTTCGACCCTAGGAAAAACACCACGCCCGAAGTACTCTTCCGAATATCTATATCACCAGCTAGATCACTGTCTGAATAACCAACTAGTTCCAAACCTTCTTCCTTCTTCTCGTAGACACATCTGTAATTTAGTGTTCCTTAGATATACCTTAGAATGCATTTTACTGCACCCATATACTCTATTGTCGGATTCTCCATATACCTGCTTACCATCCCAACCAAGAACGTCAGATCTAGTTGTGTGTGTAGCAAGTACCTCAAGCTTTCGATCATGCTTCTGTATAAAATCTTGTTTACAGGAGGTTTTGTGCTGTCTTTACTCATCTTCAGGCGGGGTTCCATCAGAGTTTGTGTTGGATTGCAGTCCTTCATGCCATATTTGTCCAACACTTTTGTTGCATACGCGGTCTGGCTGAGAGTAATCTTCCTGAAGCATTGTCATACTTCAATCCTAAGTAGTAGCTGAGTAATCTAAGGTCGCTCATGATAAATAACTTTTTATCTAGCATTTGAAGCTATTCATATCCTCAATACTTTCTCTAGTGATGATCAAGTCGTCTACATAAACTCCAACCAACGGACTTCCTCTTCCTGCTTACTCGCTTTGTACACCGCATGCTCTAACGGCACCTTTCAAAGCCAAGTGCCACTAGAGACTTGTCTAGCTTCGCATTCCAAGCTCTCGGGGCTTGACGCAAACCATATAGCACTTTGTGTAGTCGTAGTACTAGGTTCATCTCCTTTCTTCTCAAAACCTGGAGGTTGTACGACATAAACTTCTTCTTCCAGATCGCCATTGAGAAAGGCCGACTTCACATCCATATGATGAACCTCCCATTCTTCTTGTGCCACGATCGCAATAAGTAACCGTAGCATTTCTAGTCGTGCAACAGGGCAAAGACTTCGTCAAAATCAACTCATTGTTGTTGAACGCACCCTTTTGCAACTAGCCTCACCTTGTGTGTTTACGACTACGCTTTGGGTGTCTTTCTTCATCTTATACACCCACTTCAATGCAATTGCTTGTGATTGACTGGCAATGGAATAAGCTGCTAAGTTCTGTTTTCTTGGATAGAGAACATCTCCTTCTCTATCGCTCTTCTCCACTCGCTTTCCTTTTGCTTCTTGAAATTCATGGTTCCTCCTCTCCGAGCAAGCAATACTGAGTCTTCCAGCTTGATCGGAGATGTGGCATCATAGAGGCTTTTGATGTAATGCTCCTGTCGAGGTCCTTCATGTGAGCTTACATCAAGCTCCAATTTCTACAGAGCACCAGGTGAGACCGGCACTCTCACCATCACTACTAGAGTGCATGGTGTAGTCGAGCCGGGCAAGCCAGTTCCCGTGCTCGGACTTCCCATGGTCGTATCTGGAGATTCTGCAACGTGGTCGTGTCCTCCGACTTCGTCCACCATGGTCGTAGTTTCGGAAGTTGCCATGTTGTCGTTAGAATCTACGACCACGTTGTGGTCGAATCCTCCGACTTCGCCCACAGTGGTCATAGCCTCGGTTATATAGTCGTTAAGACTTGCATTAGAGTTAGGAGGATAGTGCATCGTGAAGATGTCTTCCATAGGTCGTACCTCTACCGAGGGATCTTCGCTCCACCCCTACTTCCTCTCCTTCTCGAACACGGTGTCACGAGTCACCACGACTCGTAGTGTCATCGAATCAGACATCCGATAGCCTTTTGCCTTCGAATCATACCCAATAAATGACATTAGCTTGCTTCGATCTGCTAGCTTAGAGAGGTGAGGTGTGGTCGTCTTTACATGTGCGACACACTTGAAAGTGTGGAGATGACCCACACTGGGCTTGCGGTCGTAATAGGCTTCGTAAGGAGTTTTGCCGATGATGCTTTTCATTGACGCTCGATTTAAGAGATAAACGGTAGTCGCGATCGCTTCCCCCCAAAAATCTCCTGGGACGCCCATGCTCTTCAACAGACTCCTTGCCATACTGACCACCATCTAATTCCACCTTTCGACCACTCCATTTTGTTGGGGTGAGTAAGATGCTGTCAGATAACACCTAATTCCCAACAGCTCACAGTAGTCATCAAACTCATTCGAGGTAAACTCGCAACCACGGTCGGTATGCAGAGCTTTCAACTTTTGATGCTTTTCCATCTTGGCTACAGCCTTAATCTTCTTGAATGCCTCGAATGCTTCGTCTTTTCTTCGGAGTAATGCTAGCCATATATACCTTGTATAGTCATCAACCAGTAGCAGGAAGTAACTATTTCCGCTGTGCGTGGTTGGAGTGATTGACCCACATATGTCACTGTGCCACAACTCGTGATGAACGACTGCTCGATACAAATATGTGGTTGGAAATGGGTTCTGATGTTGCTTGCCGATCAGATAACTCTCGCAGATGTGATCCACGTGCTTGATCTTGGGCATGCCTTGCACCATCTTCTTGTGAGCCAGAACCTTTAGAGTGTGGAAGTTAACATGCCCGTACCTAGCATGCCATCTCCACGCTTCTTTCATGCTCCTTGCTAAAAGACACTCCTCCTCCTTCGACTACGATTCTACAGCCATTTTCATCAAGCTGTCTGAGGCTAATGATATTGCTTCTCAGCCTTAGGATGTAGTAAACATTCGTAATACGATGTTCACCTGTGGAACACTCCAACTGTACCGAGCCCCTTCCTTGTATCTCCATAGCCGAACCATCTTCAAATTTGATTGAGCCTTTTATCTTCGTGTCAATCTCAGCAAACTTTTCAATGCATCCAGTCATGTGGTTGCTCGCACCAGTATCTAGATACCAATCCTTGTTTTGGGTGCCGCTTAACTTCAGCGTCACCTTCTCTTCATGCAGAAACACATTTTCTTCATGCGTTGGAACTGTATGGACAAGTTCACACAATTCGATCATCAACAACTAGGGATCATCGTCGTTCTGCTTCGCTACGAGATTTGCCCTTGCCCTTCAATTTGGCTTGGGACATTCTTTTGTAAAGTGCCCGTACTCATTGCAGTGAAGCATTTGACCTTGGTCTTATCGAAGTCTGGTGGCAATCGTTCATCACCACCTTGATTGCCATCTCCTCGGCCACCGCCTTGACCACGACCGCATCCTCGTCCTCTTCATTTTACCACCTCTTTGAGCGCAGCTCGAGTCTTTGTTCTTCTTAGCCTTCGAGTTCATCTCTTCCTCTTGTTTTCGACAAAGAGTAGCTTGTCTCCTCCGTCCTTCGATTGCGCCAACCCTTGAGTCCTTCCTCAAAATTCTAAGACAACCGATCACTTCGAGACCGACATCGTTTCAATATCGCCAATTGTTCAATCTGCGATAATCAAACAATTGGTCTAGTATCTTGGTGAAACGACTTTTCGACCGCATCGCTTTCTTCCACTTCACGCCGAGCTAACAGATCTCACCCACTAGCATGGTGAATTTCATGGAGTACTCACTGATCGACTTTGAGTCTCCCATCTATAGCTTGCTCAGTTGTCATTTGAGCACTTTCGCTCGTGCCTTCTTAACACGATCCTCGCTTATTCACATCTCCCGAGTGCGCTCCAGCTTCTTTTGCCATCGCTTCGACGATCGACATCATGTCGTCTAGCATAGCTTGTGAGATGGCCACCGTCGCATCTTGATCCTTTTTGTTGTCATCGTCTCCATCTTCGACCATCGACCAAACCCCTAGCGAATACAAAATTAACTTCATCTTGATGGCCCATATGCCGTAATTCATTTCGCTTAACATTGGGTATTGAATCAGGATTGTGGCACTTCTTGTCGCCGGCTTGACAAGCATGCTTGTCTTTGATGGATCGAGTACATCGCACGTGGTCTCGATGATCTCTTCTGACTTCGACGGGTTACTTGTGTTGCCGGCCATCGCTTCGTCCCCTTAGGCTCTGATACCAATTGTTGAGAAATCGCCAAGGGAGTCTAAATGAATGATGGTCATCAATTTCTTATGATCACACACACGCGCAAACACGGTAGACACAAGTCGAATTTTGTGACGTGATGCGGTGTGATGCGTCTGCGTCCTTTTCTTCTTTCTTATATAGAGGAGCAACATACACGACTTTGAAACCAACACGACATACCATGCTAGAATCCAATATGGAAACCACCCGACTTTCCAACTCTAAATCTAAATGAGACTCGACTTAACTTACACTACTACATTCTTTATGACTTACGATCATTGTAGTCCATACGACTTATGACTTACAACCATTACAAAGCTTGAATATGGTCGTAGTCTACCATGGTCATAGAACCCGACGACAACTAGATTAACTCTATCGGTTTGCACGATGGATTTACTAATTATTTATTAAAACTTGGGAGTTTTTTAAAAATAGATTTTATTTTGTTAGTTGTTTGGATAACTTCATTTGTGTTGTTTTACTACATAGCATGTCCTATGTCGGAAAAAGAAGAATGTTTGTGTAAGGCTCGGTGAGTTAACGTAAAAATCAAGCCACATTTTCATAGAATGAAACCAAAATTGATAATCCATTGAGATGTAACTCTCTTAGTGACATGCTATATCAGAACCTGGGTGTGGTGATAAATAAGCAATGGCTAAGACGTCACTCCCTTAGTGACGCGCTATGTCGGTGCTCGGATGTAGTGAAAAATATGCAGGAGTCTTCGTACTTTACTCAGTGAGTGCGAGGAGTAAGGAAGTTAGCCGAAAAGAGTAGGATATTAGATTGTCATCATTAATTACCAAAAATATTTTTAGGGTCTTAGATTCTTCAGCAAGAGGTACATGTATGCTAATTTCTACATGCAGTTCAGAAACAAAGAGCTAACGAATCTTTTCAAGTGGCTTTATGATCAGAATAAACAAAGACAGTTTGATGTACTGTAGAAGAATATATACAACCTGATGATGAATCATTAGTGCAACGTGAGATGCACTAGTTAGATTCTCTCTTTAATTGTTAGCTACTCTCTCCAGTTCACAAAAACAGTTGTTTTGGAATACGTGCAATAAAACTTTGAAAACTTTGACTATTGATATCTTTTTAAATATTTAGATTAGATGCTTGAAAATCATTTGTGTAGATTCGTCCCAAAAAGTTCTTTTTATAGTATTTAATTTTGTTGGGTTTTATAAATATGTTATAATAGTAATTAGTGGCTAAAGGAGCTCTTCTTTTTAACTTCTAAAAGCTGCCTTTTGACTTTTCTATAATAACTAACTTTTAAACGGAGTGTCTTTTTAAGGCGGGATTTATAAGTTGATTGTAGTACATACTGTAATGACTTCATTTATATTAGTCAAAACCGCACGCATGTTTCTATTATTTCATACTCTCTCTCTCATACACACAAATAGCCTAAAAATTATAAGCCGAAACCCAAAAGAACATGCCCGAAGTTGTATTTTGGAGACTATGTCGATGCCCAAAACGGCTTGTTTTTGTGAACTAGAGGGAGCATTATTTCAAAACTATTGAAGCCAAAAAAATTGAAGAATTGTTCATAAATAATACATTTTTAATTAAGAAAAATATATTATTTAAAATTCAAAAATGACTTTATTGCTATTTCAATTGGCAACACAACCTCTGGCACAATTTTGCCTCTATCGCTAATTCTTATGATAGAATCTCTGTCGTCAATTCATTTGATGATAGGGCCTCTGTAATTAGTTCATTTGACTCCAGCGATCTGCATACTGCCACGAATGACTTCAGCAACTATGATATATCTATGTAATATTAATAAAATATATTGTTAAAAAAAATCATCAGATATGTACGCTGGGCATGCGATATACAGGAACCCTGGCTCTTGGGTAAGATCGATGGTGCGCCTAACCCTCCCAACAGCAAGTCGTTGGTTCCATTCCGATCTCTTGGCAGGCAGGTTGACTTCACGCGCATCTTCCTTGTGCGCCCGTACAGGAAGGAACCGAACGCGAATCCTCATGCAGCGATCAGCACAAAGTTGCTGTTGGGGAGGATAAGCGAGTGGCACAACAAACTGCGCGTCAAAACCGGCACAGGGATTCGGATAGAACCAAGCGTCCACGTCACCTCTTCCGAGAGAAAATGATCTTATAAAAGAGCACAGGAGAGGAGAGGAGAGTCGTAGCGCAAACAGACAGCACAGAGCTCGGAGCCCCGGGAGAATTGGGGGACACGAGCAATCAGTCGGGGGATGAGGATTCTGGAAGGTGACGACGAGGAGGCGGCGGTGTCGGCGCCGCCGCAGCACCTCGTCTTCGCCTACTACATCACCGGCCACGGCTTCGGCCACGCCACCCGCGCCCTCGAGGTCCCTCTCGCCTCCGATCGGTTCCTCTCCCCCCTCTCCTCTCTTCGTGGTCTCTGGGCACAAATTGATGTTCTGGCCAATTTGACCGGCTGCTTTTGCAGGTGGTGAGGCACCTGATCGCCGCTGGGCACGACGTGCACGTGGTCACCGGCGCGCCGGAGTTCGTCTTCACCACCGAGATCAAGTCCCCCAATCTCCACATCCGCAAGGTCCTGCTCGACTGCGGCGCCGTCCAGGCCGACGCCCTCACCGTCGACCGCCTCGCCTCCCTCGAGAAGGTTGGTCTCGGAACCGCAAGCCAATTCTATTCTACCTGGTAGATTTTCGTATCTCGTCGTCGTGTCATGCTGTGTTGTGTCCTGCTTATGCTTGACTGTACCATGCGAAATGCAGTACCATCAGACGGCCGTGGTGCCCCGCGAGTGGATTCTGAGGACTGAAGTGGAGTGGCTCAACTCGATCAAGGCCGACTTAGTGGTACAACTGAGGATGCCATTGATGCCTACTGTTATATTTGGTCTCCCTGAATCCGTACAGCATCTGAAGCAAATGTGGTGCTGATCTTGGGCAGGTTTCGGATGTCGTCCCCGTGGCGTGTAGGGCGGCTGCAGATGCTGGCATTCGCTCCGTGTGCGTAACGAATTTTAGGTTAGTTGTTCCTTGCTTCATTCTAGGTGTCACAAAGATCAGGAGGCTCTACAAAGAACTTTAGAATCAGTTAGCTTAAAACATTGTGCAAAGTATTTTTAAATTTTATTAGATAGGTTATAGCATGTAGTCACTAAAGTCATTAACTTGTGCCTATTTTGTACATCTAACAACGTAATGTACATTCCTCTCCAAAAAAATGTAATGTACATGATATAGATTGCCTGGTGTATCCAGTACATTTTTCCTGGTGATGTGCACACAAGTTATCTACTATGTTTCTCAACATAATTTTGGCTCTAAAAAAATGTTATCTGCTATATTTTAAAATTAAAAAAGTCCGCAGCTCTGAGTAATGCTAACAGTACTTTATAAACTCATTAGCTTTACCTGAAATTGACTAGTTATATACTTAAAATTCCATTCAATGAAGAAGTTTGCATTTGTACTTTTACTTTGAAGTTTGTAACATGTATAATATCTTTTTTTTATTTTTCATTTGCAATTTGCAGCTGGGACTTCATTTATGCAGAATATGTTGTAGCAGCTGGACATCATCATCGCTCAATTGTGTGGCAGGTGCCTTTTGTTTCCTTTTCCAAATTGGTGCTGTTATGGTCCTTAGATCATTACAAGGTAAACACCGTCGGAAGGAAGACCGGACGGCATCGGCTTAGTTGGATAAGAGATTTGACTATAAACTAGGATAATAGAACTTGAGAAAGAGACTAGTTTAATTTATCTTCATTGCTTGATTTCAATAGATGGCAAATGCTTATCCTTATATGGACGATATAAGCACATTGGAAACAAATAACCAATTCTATCTACAAGAGATTGAAATATAATCAAATCATATCTTCCTATCTTTAAGAGATTGATATCTAATCAAATCATAACTAATAATATCTCTTAACTAATCTGGCTGTTGTCCTTTCCTTGTGCGCCAATGCAGCTGGCCCACATGACATGGGTGGTTGCTACAGTACCATATGTACTGTTCACGCACGCGCAAACAGTAACTCCAACACGTGACAGGTGCAGATGGAAGGAGTTTGCTTACAAACATACTTATGAAAGTTCGTAATACTTGCTAACAAGGGCCCCATTGAACTCCCCATCTGGTCCAAAGCAGCACGAAAATTCTAAAATTCAGCTCCAAGTTTTCTACCTTTTGGGTAAAAACTTGGATATACACGGATTGTTCTTAATTCCATTGTTAATTGGTTGGCTCCTACTGACTACTAAATTCCAACAACCATCCAGATTCCAGAGCCAAATTTCTTGAAAAGGAATTAAGGAAATAGATATTTTTTCTATGTATGTAATTCTTGTCTTCAACATCTATTTCTCTCCTTAATATTCTCATGTTTACTTTGTACATATGCAAACTGAGAATTATTCTTTCTGTTTAATAACCATGTATGTGTGTTGACAACGACTGTAGATAGCAGAGGATTACTCACATTGTGAATTCTTACTACGACTCCCTGGATACTGCCCTAGTACGTCGCTGAGTCTGAATGATGATTTTTTCCAAAGATCTGATATCTTGGTTTGTAGTTCTCATGAAAAAGTGGTTAATTCTATTTTCTGCAGTGCCTGCTTTCCGTGATGTGATTGATGTACCTCTTGTGGTGAGAAGATTGCACAAATCAAGATCCGAGGTTTGTATAATTCTGCCGGTGTATGTTGTCCTACAGACTTAACCTACATTCTTGGTTTCTAATTTACTTTCAAAATTCTCATATATCAGGTTAGAAAGGAACTTGGAATTGCAGATGATGTTAAGGTGGTCATTTTCAACTTTGGAGGACAGGTGGGCCATTGCCTAGCCAGGACATTGTTTTTGTCCGTACATGTAGATGTTTTTATCATTTAAGCAACTAATGTCAGCTAGTTGCATATCTCTGTTAAATTGATCTTCCTTTTTTTGGACCACTTTAAGTTTTTGTGATTCTATTAATAATTACAGTACATGCTAGATATTACAATGATAGATCAGTTTGAAGTTATGCTCTGTTATTTGAGTTCGCTAGGAGCCTAGGATTGTTGATGTATCAGTATTCACATGACGCAGAAGCTGACCTTATTATTTTGATAGTAAATTTAAGCAAGACATAAATGAAAGTAATGCTTCTATATTTCAACAGTAGGAACTTCCAATAAAACTAGTCCTTTTGTTATCACATCTTACAATTCTTTTTAAAAGGTCATCAATTTTGCCTCCTCGTGATAGTGTTATTGTTGTGATAAACATGGTTGTAAATATTAATGTCATTGCGATGGTGCTATTTTCTTCTCCAGCCAGCAGGATGGAAACTGAAGAAAGAGTGGCTGCCTGATGGTTGGCTCTGTTTGGTATGTTTTGTTTGATAACAATAGTTTCCCCCTCTCTTTAATGCCTTGCCAACCTTTCTGACTAATGTTATCTTATTTTCTGAAGGTATGTGGTGCATCTGATACTCAAGAGCTTCCTCCAAATTTCATTAAGCTTGCAAAGGATGCCTACACACCTGATTTAATGGCAGCATCTGACTGCATGCTTGGTAAAGACAATGCTATATTCTTTGGTGTTAAGTGTTATTTACTTTCTTGTTTCTTTTCTTGCTTGACACACAACAGTTCTGCTTGTTCTCATATAGGCTCTTTTCTTGCTCGACACATATAACAATTCTGCTTGTTCTCATATAGGGAAAATTGGATATGGCACCGTGAGTGAGGCTTTGGCTTACAAGCTGCCATTCGTATTTGTTCGCAGAGATTATTTTAATGAAGAGCCATTTTTATGAATATGCTTGAGGTTGAAACATCCCAGGCCTCACATTATGTTACGAGTAATTTATAGCTATAGGTTTATGTTCCTTGTAAATAAGAAAATTTTCTCGAATACGCAGGAGAGCTGCGTATCATTGCATTAAGAAGAAAAGAAGGGAATACAAAAGAAACAAACACCAAAGCCACCCACCACACTCACACCAAAAGAAACAAGTTCCAAACACGCCCAAACAGAAAAACTACAAGACCCACTGAAAGAAACAAGCCATCTACCTAGCGACCACTTCTAAATGCTCTAAACCCTTAGCGCCAAAGAAGGGACCAGAGATGAGCCTCCTCAAGGAAGGTTCTAATCACAAGTTGGATGTTCGGGTTAGCTCCATTGAAGACACAACATCGTTACGATGCTTCCACAACATCCAAGCCCCTAAAGTAACCAACGATTCAAACCTTGCTTCACTTCCTTTGGGGACAAAGCATTGACTCTCATCCACCGTTAAAGAAACCCTTGTCCTCGTGGAATGGAGAGATGTCGTAGTCTCAGAGTGGCGAAAGAGTAGTGACCACACTGTTCTTGAGAACACACAACTAGACAATATATGATCAATGGTCTCATCCTCCACGATCACACAAGGGACATTGCACCGGATGAGGTAAACCTCTACTAGCCAATCTGTCCGCTGTCCAACATCTGTTATGAGCAACCAACCATAGGAAAAAAGGCATTTCTTTGGCGCCTGTGTCTTCCAAATTAATTCCCAAGGTTCAAATGTCACTGACCTAAAAACAGTGATCTGTCACGCAGATTTAGATGAGTACTGACCAGATTCAGTGAAGCGCCACCTATGAACATCCGAAACAGCAGGTTGTAGTTCCACCTCAGTAACTAAGTCCCATAGTTCCAAAATTCAGCAAGTGCAGAAACTGTCAGAGCACCCTGAATATCCTGAATCCAAAAGTTCTGATCCATAGCTTCATGCATCAGACGTTACTTTGCTCGCTCTTATTGACCAAAGCAAAAGGTGAGGAGCTAGATTTGCAACCGACCTTCCTTGCAGCCAATTATCAGTCCAGAACAAGGTAGATTTTCCATTGCCCACAAGCGAAACAACTGCCATAGAGAAGAAAGCTTTTACAGAGGAGTGAAGTTGTATCTGAATTCAGCCCAAGGCTTGTTAGGCTGTGTCTTTGCCATCCAGAGCCACCTTAGTCTCAACGCCCAACCCAGACGTTGGAGATCATGCAGCCCAAGGCCTCCCAAATCTTTGGGCATACAAACTCTAGGCCAAGTGATTAAGCAATGTCCCCCATTGGCCTCTCTTCTCCCCTTCCAAAGTAAATAAGAAAATTAATAAATTTATTTTCAGTAAGGTCCTCCCCTACTGTTTCCCTCAAAAAATAAAAACCTATAGGTTTGTCATTCAAGTACCTTGACACTCTGTTCCATTTTCTCTTTTGTTCCTTCAAAAAACAGCATTATCAATGTGGCATTGAGATGATACGGAGGGATTTACTTACTGGACATTGGAAACCTTATCTGCTACGTGCTATAACACTTCAGCCCTGCTATGATGGTCCAATAAATGGTGGTCAGGTAATCTCCTTCCTATTCCCAGATATGAGCTTGTGAATGTTATTTGCCAACTAAATCTACCGATCATATTTGGATTGGTACTTTTGTAGAAGAACTTGAGGTTGTTTGTTAAACTGAAAGACCAAATAGATAAAAGCATTTAAATTGCTTGCATAATCAGTTCTTCCAATAAGTCAAGAAGCAGCAAATTAATATCCATCTTCTGTTTTTGTTAAACCAAATAGATAAAATATTTATGTGATTAACTAATTATTTAGATTGCATTTCTAATACCTTTTTTGTAGATAAGCTAATAATTGTTCATTCAGGTGGCTGCACATATCCTTCAGGATACCGCTGTTGGGAAGAAGTATATTTCTGGTAAGGTGAGTCAATGTACATAAATTGTCGACTATGATCAATGTGCTTCATTTTACCATTCTGTTGCACCTCGAATTGTTCTGATCAAGTGAGTCCTCTGATATCTTTTGTTGTTACAAAGCTACAATTTTCTTTTATTTATCTGCACACAACCAATGTCATTCTAAACTTTTCTTGCTTTCACACTACATATAAGTGATATGTTAAACAAAGAAAAACACTGTTGCTTGTCTTAATACAACTTGTTAACAGTATTCTACTCTGGAAGTTTAAAAGCAAAATTTTCGCATAATATTAGTTTTTTCATGGAACTGTTCATCTCATGGCTAAGTGCCTACGCAAAATGGAATGTTTGTTTGATGTTTTGGAACTTTTAAACCCTATAAACTTCTAGAGTTGTAAGCAAGTTATTGTGTAACTTTTGCCCTTATTCAATCAACTTGCTCTATTGTACAATTATAGTTGAGCGGAGCAAGACGATTGCGTGATGCCATAGTGCTAGGATATCAACTACAAAGGGCTCCGGAGAGAGATATAGGAATTCCAGACTGGTATTCTCTCTCTGAGAAAGAAATCGGTGTTCGTCCAGCACCCACATCTCATGAGATTAACTTAGGTGCAGAGTCGTAAGTTTGCTTATCCTTTCTTTCCCCTTCATATCATTTGTAGTTTCTCCAAGTGCGCACTTTGTGATGTTCTCATTCAAATATGTTTACATTGTTGTCAGATCTTTTGAGGACTTTGAGATACTCCACGGGGACATGCAAGGATTAACTGATACAATGGCCTTTTTGACTAGTTTATCAGGACTTGTTGGAAATGATCCAAAGAGCCCTGAGAAGCAACCCCGGGAGAGGGCTGCTGCTTCTGTGCTATTTGACTGGGAGGTACTCAATTCAGCCAATCCTATATCTGAATAATGAATTCTGTTGCCTTGCATGCCAAATTCTGCTTCTTCTCTACTAAACTGGAGAAATGCAAAAGTTACAACCATGTCCGATGGCACACCCTCCAGTTTGTTTGATAAATTTTGCCAATGTCATAGGGAAAAGGTATTGTCAAATGTTCATATGCAATATTAATGAAATGATTTGTTCTGTTGCAGGAGGAAATATATGTTGCAAGAGCACCTGGACGATTAGATGTCATGGGTGGTATTGCAGATTATTCAGGAAGTCTTGTATTGCAAGTAAGTTCAAATGCAATAGCAAGTGCTATTTGTTCCATAGAGTGGTTACTTTGTGCACTTAACAAAATATCATGCATTTATGTAAAATAATTTTTGTGCTTTCCAATGTATGCACGTTAATTCTACAAACAAAATAAAATGAATTTTCAATATTTATGGATTCTGCCATTCTGCATTTATTTCCCTTTAGTTTGTTTCTCCTCTTCTCTCTTGCATGGGTATACTATCTCTGCCTTGTCAAGCCATTGAGGC